>JAODAL010025263.1:0-58958 GCA_025379985.1 Phyllomedusa bahiana
AGACAGTGGCACAATGACACAGTGTGGAGGGCACGGCAGCAGCCACATCAGCAGCATGAGGTCAACAGTGGCACAATGACAAATTCTGGAGGTGGCAAAAACAGGGTAGGCCACAGTGTGGAGGGCACGGCAGCAGCCACGGCAGCAGCATGAGGTCAGACAGTGGCACAATGACACAGTGTGGAGGGCACGACAGGAGTCACAGCAGCAGCATGAGGTCAGAGAGTGGCACAATGACATTCTGCAGGTGGCAAAATAGTATTAGGCCACAGAGCGGCACAATGACTGAGAGCGGAGGTCACGGCGGCAGCAGCATGAGGTCAGGCAGTGGCACAATGACAGAGAGTGGAGGTGATGACAGGAGCAACAGCATGAGGTCAGAGAGTGGCACAATGACATTCTGGAGGTGGCAAAACAGTACCAGGCCGCAGAGTGGCACAATGACACAGTGTGGATGTCACGGCAACAGCAACAGCAGCAGCAGCATGAGCACATAGAGTGGCACAATGACAGAGTGTTGAGGTGGGTGGCAATACCAGTCCCTGGTAAAGACGGTGGTAGGCAGATGGAGAAACTATCAGCAGATGTGTGGCATCAGGCGGGTGGCGGCATCAGAATAGTGGCTGAGGCAGGTAGTTTGAACCCAGACTGACGCCTAAGGCATTGGTGTGTGGAAATCCTGGCCGATCCACGCCTGATTCATCTTGACAAAGGTCAGTCGTTCAACATTTCCCGTGGACAAGCGGGTTCTCCTTGGGGTAACGATGGCCCCCGCCGCACTGAACACCCGCTCTGATGCCACACTACTGGCCGGGCAGGACAGCTTCTCCACTGCAAACTCGGCAAGTTGCGGCCACACATCCAGTTTGGCTGCCCAGTAGTCCAGCGGATCTTCTAACTGGGGTGGCAGAGTGCTGTCCAAGTAGGCCACAACCTGTTGGTTCAGGGAATGCTCCATGTCCTGCTGCTGCTGCTGCTGGTGACTGCCCTCCTCACTAGGCGGGTGAAGGAAGCTGCTCATTAGTGACTCCAGACTTAGGTTACTGCTGATGGAGCTGGTACTGCTCCTACCCCCCCACCTTCCCCCAGCAGCCGCGGCAGTAGTACGTGAGCGCTGAGGAACCCCCCGGTCAGACCTGTCAGAGGAGGGACGATGCCGCACATAGGCAGCGGCCAACTGATTACGGAGGATTTCCCTATAGTATTTGAGTTTGTCTTCCCTCTCAATAGCTGGGAAAAAGGCTCCCATTTTGGACCGGTAGCGAGGGTCCAATAGGGTGGAGAGCCAGAAGTCATCCCTCTGCCGGATGCTGACTATTCGGCTGTCACTAGCCAGGCAAATAAGCATGCTGCGGGACATCTGCACAAGTGACTCCGAGGGGCTCCCTGCCTCCATTTCCACTGTATACTGCCACGGTGCTTGGGAGTCATCTGCCTCGTCTTCCTCATCTCCATCCACCTCCTCCAGCTGCTCCTGCTCCTCCTCTCTTGTCACCTGGGTAGAAAATCCACTCATTCACCAGACAATGCTTCTGCTCCAATGTCCTCCTCCTCCTCCTCCTCCATTTCAGTCCCCACCGGACTCATGTGGCCACGAGATGTAGTCGCCACATCTCCAGTCCCCTGCCCAGACAGATTTTTCAGCATCTGTTCCAGGACATGAAGCAGTGGAATGACGTTATTCATCCCGTAGTCCTGGCGACTGACAAATAACGTGGCCTCCTCGAATGGCCTCAACAAACGGCAGGTGTCACGCATGAGCTGCCACTGGCTGACATCAAAGTTACACAGGGGAGTACTTCTGTCTGCCTGGATCATCAAAAAATCGTTAATGGCCTTTCTCTGTTCATACAGTCGGTCCAACATGTGCAGGCTGGAATTCCAGCGGGTGGAAACATCGCATATCAGAGCGTGTTGGGGGAGGCCGTTCTGCCGCTGCAACTCGAGGAGGGTGTTCCTGGCTTTGTACGAATGGATAAAGTGCATGCACAGTTTCCTGGCCATTTTCAGAATGTTCTGAAGATCGGTGGAAGACTTCAGGAACCTTTTTACAACCAGATTGAACACGTGCGCCATGCAGGGCGCATGGACCATCCCTCCTCGGTGCAGCGCGGACACCATGTTCCTCCCATTGTCCGTCACCATGGTTCCGATTTGCAGTTGGCGCGGAGAAAGCCACACATCGATTTCTTGCTGCATGACGCGGAGCAGTTCCTCCCCTGTGTGACTTCGTTCGCCGAGGCAAGCTAGGTGTAGAACTGCGTGACACCGCTGTGCCCTACACATGTGGTATGATGGAGCAGTACTTGTGGAGGCTGAGATGGTGGTGGTGGTGGAGGAGGAGGAGGCGGACATTGGCCGCATTACAGCACGTTTGACAACGTGAGAGAAAGCGTCGTCCCTCCTGTCCAAGTTGTTGGTTGTGCCTGGGGCAGGAGCAATTCACCAGTGGGCCGTAAAGACATGTACAGGCCCTGACCGTAGTAAAGCTCCAGACGTCCTCGCTGCCCGTGTACCTTGGAAAAAACCGATAAGCTCAAGTGACTGACCCACTTTCTGTCTACACATTTATGAAGTGCTGGTACTGCCTTTTTATGGAAAAGAAATTACGGCTTGGAACTCTCCATCACGCCTTGGCACAAGCCATTAGTTCTCCAAATGGTGAGAGTCCACCATTTGGAAAGGGAGTGGACTGCAGTACCAACAACTTGGACAGGAGCGACGTCCGCTAGCTGCACCTAGGATGTTGGACGGCATACTGTAGTCCTTTACAATCCCTCTCTGAACGACTGCTGGCCGCCATGATTACGAGGAGCAGGAGCATCTGACCGGGAGAGGATGTCCAAAGAGAAACAGCTGCCTTCTTCAAGGTGGTGGAGCCTTGACTGGCATGAAAGATGGCATGCGTGCCACTGCCGCTGCTGCGCTGCAGGCGCAGGGATGGACCACCACAATCTAGAGCCACGGTTTTCTCCCAGGCCACCGGATCTGGGTGACGCTGACATGTGTTGACGCAGGGCCGTGTTGCCAACGTTAGCTTCCCGTGGCCACCTTTTCACTTTCTGCCCTCAGATTCTACATATACCCAAATTCGGCTCCTCCGTTCCCTTTAGCAAAGAACTGCCACACCGCCGAGTAGCTGATTTTACCGCCAACGCTCCGCACTTTGAGTACTACTGCCGCCGCTGCCTCGCTGAGCCCCTGTGCCGCTACTGTCGTGGTACCTGCGAAGACGGAGTTTTCTCCCCGTGGCCGTCTTGGCTTCCCCCGAACTCACAACTGCTGCTACCCTGCTGATCACGGCCACACAACCCACTTGCTTGTCTGCGCCGCTGCCTGACGCGCAAGCTGACTCCCTCTTCACCTGACACTGTATGAAGCCCTTGCGTCACCCGGCTCCCAAGTGCGGTCGGCTACATCATCATCTATTGTTGTTCATCGCACGTACTGTCCTCATCCCCGCTTGTAAGCCGAGCTGACCCTCTCACCACATGACCTCCCATGCCACTCTCCACATCTATACTTTGCCGCCTACGCAAGAAGCTGGGATATTGCCCCATTTCTTCGCTGCCAAGTAGCTGCTGACTGCCCTCCACAAATTGTTCATGCCTCGCTATAATAGTGGCGCTGAGCCTCAACCAGCATAGTTAGATCCCTGGCTGAGGTGAACTGGATGGGACAGAAGGCGGGCTGAGGACTAGGTGGAGGGCCGCTGCCCGCACCCGGGCCATGCCAACTAAGTGTTGTGTCTGAGGTCCCACGACTCTGGATGGGGTTATTGTCAGATGTCATCTGGGAGGAAGAGGATGACCTAGTCAACCAATCAAGAACCCTTGGGTTGCTGGAACAACGACACGGCCGCTAGATGACAGCGGCAGTTGTGGGGCCTCACCGAGTGACCCCTGCTGCGCGACGTCCCTGCTGTGCTGCGACCTGGGCCCGGTTCTGAAATGTTTGTGCCACTGCCACACGCCGTTGCAGAGCCTGCCACCACTCTGACTGACATACTGTTTGTTTCTAAAATGTACAGACACTGTTTGATGAAGCTATCTGAAATATGATAAATACCTGTATATACTCGAGTATAAAGCGAGGTTTATCATGCCCAAAATAAAGTGCTGAAAAACCCTCCCTCGGCTTATAAACTCGGTCACTGTCGGCACTCAGGCGCTTGATGGCCCGAGTGCTGACAGGGGACGCTTCAGTTGTATGATGCGGCTCCTCACGGAGCGCATATAACTGAAGGCCAGCTCGGCTAGACATTGTCCAGGCGCTGCGCTGGCCCCGGGCACTGTCCCGTCATCTCTTCCCTGCATGCGACTCCATCCGAGCTCACACAGGTGAAGAGATACCACTGCGGGGCACAGAGCGAGCGCTCCGTGCTCCGCAGTAGGACTCCGGGCGGCCCGCAAACTCGCGCTTGTCACCCAGCTCCCCTGCACAGGCAGCGTTGTGTCATCACACTGGTGCGCGCCTGATGAACAGTCACCCGTCTGTGCCGGGAAGAGCGCGCGGGACCGAACAGCGAGGAGGCCGCCAGTGAGGAGACGCGAGCAGCGGGGAGCCAGTAAGTTGATTTTTTTTTGTTTTAAAACGTTGCCTAAACCTGCCTATATCCTATCTATACGTCCTATATCCTACCTATACCTGCCTAGTACTACCTATACCTTGCCTAGTACAACCCTATACCTGCCTAGTACTGCCTATAAGCCTACCTATACCTGCCTAGTACTACCTATACCTGCCTAGTACTGCCTACTACCCTGCCTATGTAGCTGCCTATAGCCTACCTATAACCTGCCTATCAACCTATACCTGCCTCCTAGTTCTACCTATACTGCCTATACTACCTATACCTGCCTCGTACTGCCTATAAGCCTACCTATACCTGCCTAGTACTGCCTAGTACTACCTATACCTGCCAAGTACTGCCTATACCTGCCTAGTACTACCTATAGCCTACCTATACCTGCCTAGTACTACCTATAACTGCCTATAAGCCTACCTATACCTGCCAAGAACTAACCTATAACCTGCCTAGTACTGCCTATAAGCCTAACCTATACCTGCCTAGTACTCACCTATACCTGCTAGTACTACCTATAGCCTACCTATACTGCCTAGTACTACCTAATACAGCCCATAACAGCCTATACGCCTACCTATTCAGCCTAGTACTACCTAACCTGCCTATACTGCCTATAAGCCTACCTATACCTGCCTAGTACTACCTAACCTCCTAGTACTGCCTTAAGCCTACCCTATACCAGCTAGTACTGCCTAGTACTACCTATACCTTCCTAGTAACTGCCTATAACCTGCCTAGTACAACCTATAGCCTACCTATACCTGCCCTAGTACTACCTATAACTGCCTATAAGCCTACCTATACCTTGCCTAGTACTGACCTCATACCTGCCTAGTAACTTGCTATAACCTACCTATACCAGCCTAGTACTACCTAATTCCTGCCTAGTACTACCTAACCTACCTATACCTGCCATTACAACCTATACCTGCCTAGTACTGCCTATAACCCTACCTATACCTGCCTAAGTACACCTATACCTGCTATAACTGCCTAAAGCCTACCTATACCTGCCCTAGGTACTACCTATATCCTGCCTAGTACTGCCTTATAAGCTTACCTAAACCTGCCTATTACAGCCTAACCTGCTCTAGTACTGCCTAAAAGCCTACCTATACCTGCCATAGTTATTACCTATACCTGTCCTAGTACTACCTATTACACTGCCTAGTACTGCTATAAGCCTGTCTAACCTGCCTAGTACTACCTATAGCCTACCTATACCTGCCTAGTATATGGGGGGAAAATAGTGGGCCCATACCCGGGGGTATGGGGGACATTAAAATGGGGCCCATATCGCCTATGGGGACATCCCAAAATGCTATTAATTTTATTGGGAAACTAAATTTTTTTTTTAAAAATTTTTTCCCTTTGCCGCTGCGTTTTCCACCCTAGGCTTATACTCGAGTTTAATAAGCTTTCCCGTTTTTTTGTGGCAAAAAATAGGGGCCTCGGGTTTTTACTGGGGCGGCTTATACTCGAGTAAAATACGGTATACACCCTGTTTTTGGGCTCCAAATGAACCCAGTAACAAAGGGTTTTGGGGAAACCCTTGGAAAATAATTGGGGCTCCACAAATTCCGGGAAAAAATTTTCTTGTATTGTCTTTTTTCAAGCACTGTTTTTTTACTAAATTTTAAAAGCCCAAAACCGGCCCAAATTTAAAATTCCCCTTTTGAATTATGCTACAAGAAAAAAAGTATTTATTTCGGTTTTTGAAAAAAAAACGGGGTTTTTTTTTGTAGCAAAAGCAGCAAAACAACGCCCCAATTAACCCCCGGGGTAAATTGGCAATAGAAATTTAGCCACCACAAAAAAAGTACTTTTTAGCGTGTTACAAAGGGTATTTTCTACCCCAAACAAAAGAGATTAAAAATTTTAATTAAAATTTTGCTTGTGAATTAGGCTACCAAAAAAAAAAAAATTTTGGGGTTAAAAAGACGGGTTTTTTTGTCAGACACCACAAAAACAACCCCTTTTAAATTAAACCCTGGATGTAAATTGCG
Organism: Phyllomedusa bahiana; assembly: GCA_025379985.1. Classification (NCBI taxonomy): domain Eukaryota; kingdom Metazoa; phylum Chordata; class Amphibia; order Anura; family Hylidae; genus Phyllomedusa; species Phyllomedusa bahiana. The sequence goes on from JAODAL010025263.1 coordinate 6,595, forward strand.
CAATGAATTGACCACCACAAAATAGTAACTTTTTAGGTGTTTTCAAAAGGTTTTTTTTCTACGCCACAAAAACAAGAGATAAAATTGTAATTAAACCCTTTCTTGTGAATTTGGCCCACCAAAAAAAATATATATATTTGGGCGTTGAAAAAGAAGGTTTTTTTTTCAGCACACCCCGCAAAACAACGTTAATTTAAACCCCGGATGTAAATTGCCCCAATAGAATTGGGGCCACCCAAAACTAGTAAACTTTGTACGTGTTTTAAAAATGGGCGTATTTTTTACGCCAACAACAAGAGATAAAAATTTTAAAAAAACCTTTGGGTTTTGAATTAGGCTACCAAAAAAAAAATATATATATATTTGGGGTTGAAAAAAACGGTTTATTTTTGTCGGCCCCAGCAGGGAAAACAAAGGGTTAATTAACCCCTTTGGGTGTTTAAAATTTGGGAATAGGGAAATTTAGGCCCCCCACAAAAATAGTAGCTTTGTTAAACGGTTAAAATGGTGTATTTTTCAAAGCCCACAACCCAAAAGGGTAAAAAAAAGTTTAATTTAAAATTTGCTTTTGAATTTTGGTACCAAAAAAAATATATATATTTGGCGTTGAAAAAAACGGTTTTTTTTTTGTCCACACCAGCAAAACAAAAGCTTAAATTTAAACCCCCCGGGTTTTAAATTGCGCAATAAAAGAAGGGCCCCCACAAACTAGTAGCTTTGTGGGGTGTTAAAGGCGTATTTTCACGCCCCACAACAAGAGATAAAAATTTTTAATTAAAACCCTTTTCTTTTGAATTTTGGGGTACCCAAAAAAAAAAAAAATAAATTTGGAGGTTGAAAAAAACGGGTTTATTTTTGTCAGCACACCCCAAAAAAAACGCTTAATTTAACCCCCGGATGTTTTTAAAAAAAAAAAAAAATTTCGCAATAGAAAATTGAGAGCCAAAAAAGAAGTGGTATTTGTATTTAAAAAAAAACCCGTTTTTTAAATGAATAAAAACAGGAACTGGCTTAGATCCCATTTGGGGTAATTTAATGTATAAGCAGCTGCAGTGGACGCACCCCTGGATTTTTAGACCCAATAACCCCCAAAAAAACAAAATAAAAACATTCAGAGAAAAAGTCTCTGAGACAAGCGGGGAAAACCCCCCCAAAAACCCCTGTGTAAAAAAACAGTTCTTCAGAAAAAAGGGTATCACCCCCCAGCAAACCCCCCTGTAGCCCGTGAGAGGAGTGTGAAAATTTCCCGCGGGGGGGCTCCCGGGCTTATATAGTGGCCCGGGGGCGCCCAGAATCCGCCGGTCCCCCTGATTTGGGTTTTATCTCTGCACCTTCATGCAGGCTAAGCCCCCTTTTTCCTCCCAAGTGCTTTGGCCCCCTGTAACGCCCTGTGCTCGCACCATTTTTTTCAATTTTAAAAGCACACTTTCGGGGGGGGGGCGGGGGGGGGGGGGGGGGGGGGGTTTCCCCCGGGAAACACCCCAAAGTTTTGATTTTGTTACGAACCCAAGTTTTCCTGAAAATTTTTAAAAGAAAATTTCCCCTTCGTTAGAAACGAATTTGCCCTTTTCTAATCATCACATTGTAGGGTAAAGTTTCATTGATTTTCCTCTTTAAAAAAAACAAAAAAAATTTTTGGTTAAAAAAAAAAAAAATTTTTCTTTTTTTCCATTTTTTTTTTCCCCTTTGGGGCTTTTAAAATTTAATTTTTTTTGGGCCCCCTTTTCCCCTAGGCTCCTCGAAAGCATCCAAAGGCCCCGGGAAAACCCCGCTTGCAGGGGGGGGAAAATTTTGGGTTGGATGATTTTGTTGCACATCAGGTTTCTCTGATTGGTTGGTACACTCGCTTTCTTTTTCCAATTCCTTTAGTGTGATCAATGTTCTTTGTTCCCTAAACTCTAAATTCTCATATTCATTCTCATATTAATTTTTAGGTTCAACCCCTTCCTCCTTCTCACTTATCTATATCATTACCTTCCTTGTTATGAAAAATTATTTTTACTGTAAGGAATCTTGAGACTTTTATTAATGTTTTAGCATGGTATCAAAAAGATCAAATCCTCTATTGGGAACAAAATTTAAACCTTTATTTAACACTTCTACTTGTCCCTTAGTTAAAATGGTGGGAGTCCATACAACTAAATTCTCAAAGAGTTTTTCCTCTATTTTTCTTCCTCGCTGTGGTATTCTTTTTTGGTTTCTTTACAGTACAAAGCTATATTCCCCAAGACCACAATAAATCTCTTGGGGAATATAGCTTTGTACTGTATTATATTAGTGTTTGGGCGTAAACGCCTTTGGTCTGGCCCAGTCACATTAACATCTTGTTGTAGGGCCAGTGTTAGGAGAGAGCTAAGGAGATTTTTTGGGGGTCGCCCTTATGGGGGCGGGGTCTCCGTTTTAGGGAACACCCACTAGTCCAGGACGAGTTAAGGGATTTAGTAGGGTATTGTGAGACATTGTCCCCTATCTAATATTTTTGAATAAATTATAGTTGAGGGATACTTTTAGCGACAGTATTAAAGGTTATTTTTAAAAGGAATAATTCATTTTTGGATTTTTGTTAACTAAATTTTTGGCATCTTTTTTATTCTTACCCCCCTTTTGGACCTTTTTCCTTCTCCAGATATTTCTTGAGAGTATTATGGTCCCACCAAGTTTTTGATTCTTGCAATTTAAGTTTTTCCAAGGCTCTGTACACATCACTAATGTTTTCACTCCTATCCGGTTTGCTACTCTTTTCCGCAATGAAGCAGTAACAAGCAGGAGGAATGAAGTGAAGGTACCTGTGTGGGGGGATTGTGTGGACGAGGGCGGAAGCAGTTTTTCTATTTGAATTTGGAATTGGCTATACTACACAACTACCTGGCAACAGGGGGCAACTACTTGGCTACGGGGGGCAACTACTTGGCTACAGGGGGCAACTACTTGGCTACATTGGGAAACTACCTGGCTACAGGGGACAACAACCTGACTACAGAGGGCTACTACCTGGCTACAGGGGGCAGCTACCTAGCTAGAGTGGGCAACTACCTGGCTACAGGGGACAACTACCTGACTACAGGGGGCAACTACTTGGCTACAGTGGGCAACTACCTTTGCTACGCTCGGTAATTACCTGGCTACAGGGGGCTACGACCTGGCTACAGGGGGGGAAACTACCTGGCTACACTGGGCAGCTACCTGGTTACATGGGTGAACTACCTGGCTACATGGGGTAACTACCTGGCTACAGGGTACAACTACCTGGCTACAAGGGGCAACTACCTGGCTACAGGGGGAAAATAACTACCTGGTTACAGGGGGGCAACTACCTGGATACATGGAACTACCTGGCTACACGGGGCTACTACCTGGCTACGGGGGAGAACTACCTGGATACAAAGGGCATCTACCTGGCTACGCTGGGAAACTACCTGGCTATATTAGGCAACTACCTGGCTACAGGGGGCAACTACCTGGCTATACTGGGATACTACCTGGCTATACTAGGCAACTACCTGGCTACAGGGGAGAACTAACTAGCTACAAGTGGCAACTACCTGGCTACACTAGGAAACTACCTGGCTATACTCGACAACTACCTGGCTACAGGGGACAACAACCTGACTACAGAGGACTATACCTGCTACAGGGACAGCTACCTGGGTACAGGGGCAACTAAACCCGGCTATACAGGCAACTAACTGGCTACAGGGTCAACTACCTGCCTACAGGGGGCATCTACTTGGGTACACTGGGCAAAATACCTGGCTGCACTGGGGAACTACCTTGCTACAGGGGACAACTACCCGACTACAGGGGCAACTACTTGGCTACAGTGGGCAACTACCTTGCTACACTCGGTAATTACCTGGCTACAGGGTCACTACCTGGTTACAGGGGGAAACTACCTGGCTACACTGGGCAGCTACCTGTTTACAGGGGTGAACTACCTGGCTACATGGGTTAACTATCTGGCTACAGGGTACAACTACCTGGCTACAAGGGGAAAATAACTGGCTACAGGGGGAAAATAACTACCTGGTTACAGGGAGCAACTACCTGGATACATGGGGGAACTACCTGGCTACAAGGGGCTACTACCTGGCTACGGGGGAGAACTACCTTGATACAAAGGGCATCTACCTGGCTACGCTGGGAACCTACCTGGCTATATTAGGCAACTACCTGGCTACAGGGGGCAACTCCCTGGCTATACTGGGATACTACCTGGCTACAGGGGAGAACTAACTAGCTACAAGTGGCAACTACCTGGCTACACTAGGAAACTACCTGGCTATACTCGACAACTACCTGGCTACAGGGGACAACTACCTGACTACAGAGGGCTACTACCTGGCTACAGGGGACAGCTACCTGGCTACAGGGGGCAACTACCTGGCTATACTAGGCAATTAACTGGCTACAGGGGACAACTACCTGACTACAGGGGGCATCTACTTGGCTACACTGGGCAACTACCTGGCTGCACTGGGTAACTACCTGGCTACAGGGGGCAACTACCTGACTACACTGAGCAGCTACCTGGTTACAGGGGTTAACTATCTGGCTACATGGGGTAACTACCTGGCTAAATGGGACAACTACCTGGCTACACTGGGCAACTACCTGGCTACACTGGGCAATTACCTGGCAATACTAGGCAACTACCTGGCTACAGGGGACAACTACCTGGCTACCGAGGTCAACTGCCTGGCTACCGGGGTCAACTACCTGGATACAGGGGGCATCTACCTGCCTACACAGGAAAACTACCTAGCTACAGAGAGCAAATAACTACCTTGTGCAGGTGGCAACTACCTAGTTACAGAGGGCAAATAACTACCTGGCTACCAAGAGCAACTACCTGGTACACTGGGAAACTACCTTGCTACAGCAGGCAAATAACTACCTTGCTACTGGTGGCAACTACCTAGTTACAGGGGCCAACTAACTACCAGGCTACAGGGGACAACTACCTGGCTACAGGGGGCAACTACCTGGCTACAGGGGGCAACTACCTGGCTACGCTGGGCAACTACCTGGCTATACTAGGCAACTACCTGGATACAGGGGGCAACTACCTGGCTATACTAGGATGCTACCTTGCTATACTAGGCAACTACCTTGCTATAGGGGAGAACTAACTAGCTACAAGGGGCATCTACCTGGCTACACTAGGCAACTACCTGGCTACACTAGACAACTACCTGGCTACAGGGGGCAACTACTTGGCTACATTGGACAACTACCTGACTACAGAGGGCTACTACCTGGCTACAAGGAACAGCTACTTGGCTACAGGGGACAACTACCTGGCTATACTAGGCAACTAACTGGCTACAGGGGACAACTACCTCACTACAGGGGGCAACTACTTGGCTACACTGGGCAATTACCTGGCTACAGGGGGCTACTACCTGGCTACAGGGGGAAACTACCTGGCTACACTGGGCAGCTACCTGGTTACAGGGGTGAACTACCTGGCTACATGGGGTAACTACCTGGCTACAGGGGACAACTACCTGGCTACAGGGACTACTATCTGGCTACAGGGGACAACTACCTGGCTACAGGGGACAACTACCTGGCTACAAGGGGCAACTACCTGGCTACACTGGGGATCTACCTGTCAATATTAGGCAACTACCTGGCTACAGGTGGACATCTACCTGGCTACCCGGGGTCAACTACCGGGTACATGGGGCAGCTACCTGCCTACATCAAAGGGAAAATACATGGCTACAGAGGGCAATTAACTACCTTGCTCAGGTGGCAACTACCTAGTTACAGGGGGCAAATAACTACCTGGCTACCGGGAGCAACTACCTGGCTACACTGGGAAACTACCTTGCTACAGCGGGCAAATAACTACCTTGCTACTGGTGGCAACTACCTAGTTACAGGGGGCAACTAACTACCTGGCTACAGGGAGCAAATAACTACCTGGATACAGGTGGCAACTACCTGGTTACAGTGGAAAACTACCAAAATATCTACCTAAGGGGCCTATATTACATAATAGGGATCTATATTTCTACTTATTCGGTGGCCTATATAATTACCTATCTACTTAATAGGGGACCAAGATACCTACCTATTGGGGGAACTATGTTTACCTACCTAATGGGCGCTTTACACCTATCTAATTGTGAACTGCCTACCTAGTTTGGGGGTGTACCTACAAACTGTCTTAGGGAATTTAACTACTTTCAATATTTGTATACAAAACAAGACTAAAATCGGAGCCCCACAGCCGTTTGGGGGCACTTTTACTGTTTGGGGCACAAGGGTGTCATTATTACCATTTGTGGCGCTGTAGATGGGGAGTTTGTATAGAGATAGGATTTGGTAGAGAAGTGCGTGAAAAGTGAGGAGTCTAAGATGCTTGTTTTGTAAATTCTACAGTGAAGAGTTGTGGCCAGGAGAAGACGTCATGGTGGTCTGGGCTGGAGGGAGAAGAGAAAAAAGAAAGAGAACAACTCTTCAGAGACGCCTTCTGTAAGTCCCTGGATGTAACTTTACTGTAACCATTTATATGTCTGCAGAGTATGTGTACAATTGGTATCCATCTCTGTATGGTCACTGTATGATGGTAATATTGATTGTAGTATAATGGTTTATATTCAGTAATGGTATGTTGTATTATTCAGTCACTATGTGGTGGTGATATGAGGTCATGGTGTGGGGGGAATATTTAGGCAATATGTGGTGATGATATGAGGTCATGGTGTGGCAGTATAATTCAGTCACTATGTGGTGGTTACAGGGGGATGTGATCATGGTGTGGCAGTATTCTGTCACTATGTGCTGGTGATAAATTGTCATGGTGTAGCGGTATTCGGCCACTTTGTTGTGGTGATATGATGTCATGGTGTGGTGGTATTATTCAGTCACTATCTGGTGGTGATATGTGGTCTTAGGACATTGGTACTATTAGCCTTGGGATTCTGGATTCATGTAGCAGTGTTATTTGGTAACTGTATGACTATTATTTAGAAGTTCTATATGTAGCACATTTTGTTAAAGCTTCTTGTATATTTTGGATTTGAATGATGGTGATGCACTGTGTCACATCATGGTGCATTATGTTTATGGGGAGAGAAATTTCTTTACCGCTCCCTGAGTACAATTTAGCCTAGGAATGGCCCTATGTATGGGGGCTACATTTATGACCTCCTATTGGTTTTGGGTCACGACATAGTGTTGATACAGGATTTCTTCATTTATCTTAATGCGAGTCATTGTAATTTGCATTTCACGGGGAACTGGAATAGCACGAGTAATCCTTTTTTTGGATATATGTCTACTTAAAGATGTGGACACACATAATGTCATTACAACATTATATCGTAAACCGGGTTCAGGAAATACCATTTTGCGGGCTAATAGATGCCATTCTCGGCAAACTATAGCAGCTATCCCTTTGGGAGCATATACCAGGCCATGAAGGGCATGCACACTAGATAAGGATCATGATGAAGTAAAAATACTTATTCCCCCAAAATTATTAAATCTGGCAAGACAAAAAATTCAGAAGAAAACACAACTCCAGTTACCACAGGATAAAAATCTATACAAAGCACAAGAAAAAAAGAATAGCTTTTTGTCACTGAGTTTAGTAGGGATTACAAAAAAATAAATATATTTTTAAAAAACGTATATCTATTCTAAGACAAAACCCGATCTTAGCAAAAATAATAGAGAAAGGTGTCCTGCATGTGCCCAAACAAGATAGAACTACAGGAAATGATATTTTAGTGTTTTCCATACCGATATGTTGCAGAATATCTGGTTATCTCAAAAGGGATTTTTGTGCTGCGGAGGGTTCCGATGTAATGTTTGTCAATATGCTAGAAAAACAACTACTTTCTCCAATATGAATGAAACTAAAACATTCCCTGTATAGGCATTTCTAAATTGTGACACCCACCACTCAATTTATATAATCAAATGCACTCAATGCAAGTCTTATGTGAGTAGCACTATAAAAGAGCGACATAGCAGAACATATTACCTCCGTCCAGGGCCGGGACAAGGCATTTTGGTGCCCTAGGCAAGTACAGCCAATGGCGCCCCCCTCGCTCCCAAACAAATTGCACCCCCCTACACTAATTCCTCACGCCCCTGCGCCAGGTCCTCTCGCCCCTGCGCCTGGTCTTGTCGCTAACTTTCTGCATATTCCACATAGATCCTGTCCATCTCCTCAGCAGTCACTGCACAATGACAAATTAGCTTTTTTCAAAATCGCTCACCTCCGTACAAAACACTCCTACAAAACCAAGACCAAAATTATTACTACTTAAGGCTCAAATAATCCTGCCAGACCCTGACCAAACGCGACCACCACAGCTGTACACAGGCTCTGAAAACATATACCACCGCCATACAGTGACCAGATAGTGGTAGAAACTAGTTGTATGTAGGCTCTGCAGAAATATACACTCACCGGCCACTTTATTAGGTACACCATGCTAGTAACGGGTTGGACCCCCTTTTGCCTTCAGAACTGCCTCAATTCTTCGTGGCATAGATTCCACAAGGTGTTGCAACGATGCTCAATTGGTACCAAGGGGCCCAAAGAGTGCCAAGAAAATATTCCCCACACCATGACACCACCACCACCAGCCTGAACCGTTGATACAAGGCAGGATGGATCCATGCTTTCATGTTGTTGACGCCAAATTCTGACCCTACATCCGAATGTCGCAGCAGAAATCGAGACTCATCAGACCAGGCAACGTTTTTCCAATCTTCTACTGTCCAATTTCGATGAGCTTGGGCAAATTGGAGCCTCAGTTCCTGTTCTTAGCTGAAAGGAGTGGCACCCGGTGTGGTCTTCTGCTGATGTAGCCCATCTGCCTCAAGTTCGCCGTACTGTGCGTTCAGAGATGCTCTTCTGCCTACCTTGGTTGTAATGGGTGGCTATTTGAGTCACTGTTTGCCTTTCTATCAGCTCGAACCAGTCTGCCCATTCTCCTTTGACCTCTGGCATCAACAAGGCATTTCCGCCCACAGGACTGCTGCTCACTGGAGTTTTTTTCTTTTTCGGACCATTCTCTGTAAAAACCCTAGAGATGGTTGTGCGTGAAAATCCAGGAGATCAGCAGTTTCTGAAATACTCAGACCAGCCCTTCTGGCATCAACAACCATGCCACGTTCAAAGGCACTCAAATCACCTTTCTTCCCCATACTGATGCTCGGTTTGAACTGCAGGAGATTGTCTTGACCATGTCTACATGCCTAAATGCACTGAGTTGCCGCCATGTGATTGGCTGATTAGAAATTAAGTGTTAACGAGCAGTTGGACAGGTGTACCTAATAAAGTGGCCGGTGAGTGTAAGTGATCACACTGAAGTTACATTTAGTGACTCACAGGAGACGCCTTTTCTGATCAGCGTCTTTCACTTTCCCTTTTCTTCTCCATCCGGTTCACACCTTCATGCTTTCTCCTGGCCAATTCTCATCCCTGCAGATTTGGACACAAATATCTTAGAATCCTCACATTTCCAGCAACTACTTACTTATAGGTATATAAGTCCCCTCAGTTAGACAAGTATATATGCCACCTCAGGTAGGAAGCTATATAGGTCCCTGCAGTTAGACAGGTATACATGTCCCCTCAATTAGGCAGGTATATATAGGTCCCCATCAGTTAGGCAGGTATATAAATATGCCCTCTCAGTCAGGCAGGTGTATATATATATATATATATCTGCTCAGTCAGGCAGGTATGTAGATAGTGTCCCCTTAGACAGGCAGTTATATAAATATAGGGTCACTCAGGCAGGTATATTGATATAAGGTCACTCTCAGGCAGGTATATAGTATAGGGTCACTCAGGCAGGTTTATAGATATAGGGTCACTCTCAGGCAGGTATATAGGGGCACTCAGGCAGGTATATAGATATAGGGGCACTCAGGCAGCTATATAGATATAGGAGCACTCTCAGGCAGGTATATAGGGGCACTCAGGCAGGTATATAGGGGCACTCTCAGGCAGGTATATAGGGGCACTCTCAGGCAGGTATATAGCTAGGGGCACTCTCAGGCAGGTATATAGGGGCACTCTCAGGCAGGTATATAGCTAGGGGCACTCTCAGGCAGGTATATAGATATAAGGGCACTCAGGCAGGTATATAGGGGCACTCTCAGGCAGGTAAAAATAATAACATTAATACTCACCTTACCTACGTCCCTCCTCTTCAGGCCACACCTCCAGTGCCGGGACGCTCCTCCGCCAGCTCCTCGGCTGCACAGCCTATGACTGGCTGTGCGTCTGAGGAGAGGCATCGTCACGATGAGCTCACGTCATTGCGGCGCTGCCCAAATTAGCAGCACGGGGCCACGGCTGGTCCTCAGCGCTGTGTCGGTTCATGGCCTAGCGGAGGAGCCAACGATCCTCCGGTTTGCCAGTCCGACACTGTCTGCGGAACAGGGAGCGCTCGCTCTCTGCTTCACAGACGCCCTCACCTGTATGTGCATCCAGCGGACGCACATACAGCTAAAGAGACCGACGGTGCTCCAGGCCCACGGCAGCGGCCTGGAGCCCGTCAAGGTTCAGGGCCCCTGCCTGCGCCCCTTAGAGATAGGCAGAGGTAGGCGCCCTAGGTTTTTGCAGGAGATAAGGTGCTCATTGACATAAGGGAAAGTCGGACAAACCTGCCCATTTTGGCCAGACCATCTGACTATATCATGCGAAAGGTGGCGTCCGACCTCTCCTCCAACAGATGTCAGGGAAAAGAAGGATTGGGCTTGTTGAATTTCAACATCTGATCCTTTTGCTCTCAAGGTAACAAGTCTCTGGCAGTGGTGTATTCCTTTTACCTATTAAGAATTTATACATGCTTGGACAGTGTGAACAAGTATGTATAAGGGGGAAGAGGTTTAATAGGAATTTATTCAATAGCTGTTAAAGGCAGTGACAAAATTTTTAGGATTTGTTGGGGTATGACCATTGGACCTATTTCTTTTTGACCTGTAAAACTACAAACACAAGAATCCTTTGCTGTGCTTTGTCTATTTTTCCGCCATCCCTCCCACTTTCAGTCTCAGTGCAAGCTCTCTGTTTCCTTCCTCATGTTGAACGCATTGGACCGAAAGGGCTTTAAAGGCTGCCCTGAGAAAAGCCAAACACCCTAAGTCACCTGATCTCTTGGACTCAACACAGAGCTGTTTCCTATATGTCCCCTTTAAAGAATTCTATTTTTGTCATTTTCAGGACCCATGTTTGATCCCTATCAAATCACTTAATAGATGATACTGCCCAATGAAGATAATCAAATGTGCCTGTTTCCCTTGTTTTCTAATACTGTGTTAGATATCAGTTATAAATACAGACCCTTGTTGTCACCATAATTCAGCATGCAGGAAAATGTCTAATGTATAATGTTCTCACCTGGCAGTTCTCACAACAGTCGCCAACCGCACAACTTGCATTAGCCTGCAGTTTACAGGTAGCAGCATTGCAGCAAGGATTGGTGCATTCCTAGAACACAACATAATGAATTATCTGTATATCACATCGATGGTGATAGAGAAGAACACAAGAATATTTAATATAGGGCAGCATAAGACCCAGTTCACATCTGCATCTCAGTTCTGTTCAGAACCCTCAGAGCAGATTTAATCAAAAATGACAGAGACCACAAGGCACCTCATTGTAGTCAATGATGACCACTATGATGGAGACCAAACGGACCACGTTGTAGTCAACTTTGCAGTTATGTCATTTGGACTTTTTTAATAATTTGCAATTTGAAATAAAGTGAAGCATAGTCTTTTATAATTTAACACCATGTTGGATGCTGGACTTCATTATTTTTTCTTCTACATTGTAGCCAATGAGGTTAGTTAGACATTGTCAGTGTCCCTCATTTAACGGCTCCGACGCCACCTCTGTGACAGAGGTTCCAAGCAGAACCTACAAGGCAGATGTACACTAAGCCCAACAGGGAAGCTCCCGATAGCCCAAAAAATATTCTACTGTTTGGCGAACAGGAGCCATCAAAGTATTCAGAGGACTTATAGCGAGCAGTCAATTAGTTTACTGTATTTTTGAGGCAAGCGCACCTCAGCCCTACTCATAGTTATTGGTGGCTGGCTGCTGTCTATGCAGATATTTACACTCTACATAGTCACTGTACTTTCCCAGTCACACTCTTCTTCCAGTTACCTGCATTGTGCCACAGTCACACTCATCCCACAGTTCTGTGAACTTGTTTCCGCAGACAGCTGGAGCTACAACATTCTTATTATTGGGCTTATTCAACAAACACCTTGATGAAGGATTCAGTAAATATTCTCTAAGGTTGTTCAGGCTGCAGATGCTGAAATGGCCGGGAGGTTTATAACTGCACGGAGAAAGAGGATAGTAAGACAATTAATGGAACAGATGCAGGAAAAAGAAATAATTTAAAAATCAATTGGTATATTATTCCATGTATTAACACTATGTAGTACGTAACCAACTAAGTACTTAGTTACTTTGCAATGAGTACCCACTACATGGGCTGCAAGTATTTAGAATTTTAACATTTGATTCTGAGGGAGACTGTACAAGCAGAACACCAGTTTCTCTTCCCCTTGTGGCCATTGTTCATCACAGAGGCACACACTGTATTATTTTTATATTCCTTTTTAATTATTCTGTTGCCTAAGAAAATAATGACCCAAGAGGAGTTTCCAGTTTTTCTGAATATATTATTTCAAATCCTTAAAAGGGGATTCCTATCTCAGACACAAAGGCATGTCCACAGGATTAGACTATCCTCAGGGACTTGCACCTATCTCAAAAATAGGGGTCTTCTTATCCTCTCATCCGTACCACTGGGAACAGGGAGGTGGCAATGCATGGATGACTCCCTCCATTCACTTCAATGGGAGTTCTGTGTATAACCATGTAAGTCTGTGCAGGACAGATGCACCTCCCAGACATTTATAACATTACACAGACCTAATAAGCAGGAGAGGATGAAATGACAAGAGAATTCCTGCCATACGTAACATTATCCTTTAGATATGTCGTAAAATATCCAAGAGGGAACTACCCCTTTAAGTTACAAACATAAGCCACAGACTATGTGAGCCACTGGGAAGTTAGAAGGGAACATTATATTATTATCCACTAGTTAATAATATAATGGGCTAAACAGTTACTTATAAGGGGTTATTCTATGAGGACATGACTTTTTATTTGACCTAATGAGCTTGTAGGCAACATATTGTAGAGAGGGGTGTGCCTCATTAGGTCTAACTTTATATAACACTATATAACACTACAACAGCGGGAGAGATGTGTAGTTGTTTTCCCCATTAGTATCTGGTCAGTCACTAGACTCTTGGTATAGAACTAATTGTAAGTGGGCATGCATTTAGGAGGAGTTGATGTTAACCATTTAAAGAAGTCTGGGTTCAGTTGTAAGTCTGAGGCAACAACATGGTTGGGAAGATTAAACTAGGCGCGTTGTATGTAACTTTTAAGGCTCACATGTGACTTTAAAGAGGTTTTGCCATGAAGTAAAATTGACAAGGGAAGTTTGTAAATTAAATAATAAACATTTTCACTAGAGATGGGCGAATTTCTCAAAAATTCGATTCGGTTACTTCGCCGAATTTTCAGACAAAATTTGTTTCGGTCCGAATTACTTCGGTATAAATTTCGCTTTTAAAAAAAAACACTATTTCCCAGGCTGCCCAGAGCCTGCAGGGTGCTGTAGAATGTTGTGCCATGCTTAAATATGCAGAGGGAGCTTGGTTTGGTCTTCATACAATTTTTGTGTTTTTAGTATGACACGCCAGATGACTGCTGCCGCTCTTAGAATCGCTTCACTATAAAATTTCCTGTGCACTTTAAGAGGGCAAAACGACCAAAAAACTAATTTTGGAATGTAGCCTTGATAAAGCCCATGGCAGCGCCAGCTGAAAAAAAATAAGCTGAGAAGCTCAGTTGGCAACAATCAGTGACAGAGTGTGGAGGTGACGGCGGCAGCCACAGCAGCATGAGGTCAGGGGTGGCACAATGACATTCTGGAGTTGGCAAAAACCGGAGTAGGCCACAGAGTGGAAACAATGAACAATGTGGAGGTCCAGGGGCAGCAGCAGCATGAGGTCAGACAGTGGCACAATGACATTTTGGAGGGGCAAAAAGAGGAGTAAGGCCACAGAGTGGAAACAATAACACAGGTGTGAGGTCACGGCAAGCAGCAGCATAGAGGTCAAGAAAGTGCACAATGACATTCTGGAGGTGCAAAACAAGGAGTAGGCCACAGATGGCACAATGACACAGTGTGGAGTCACGGCGAGCGATGAGGTCAGAGAGTGGCACAAGACATTCTGGGGGTGGCAAAAATGGAGTAGGCCACAGAGTGGCACAATGACACGTGTGGGGCATGGTAGCGCAGCATGAGGTCAGACAGTAGACATGACCATTCTGGAGGTGGCAAAAAGAGGAGTAGGCCACAGAGTGGCACAAACAAGAGTGGAGTGATGCAGGAAAACAACGCAGCACCCAGCATGAGGTCAGAGAGTGGCACAATGACACAGTGTGGAGGTGACCGCACAGCAACAACAGCACAAAATGGGGTCATAGAGTGGCACTATGACAGAGTGTGGAGGTGGGTGGCAATACCAGTGCCTGGTAAAGATGGTTGGTGGCAGATGGAGAAACTGTCAGCAGATGTGTGGCATGGGGCGGGTGGCGGCATCAGAATAGTGGCTGAGGCAGGTATTTTTGAACCCAACTCATTTCTCACAGTTTGGGGTGAAGCGTCATGGCTGATTTTAGTCTGACCTAAGGGCATTTGGTGTGTGGAAATCCTGGACCGATCCATGCCTGATTCATCTTGACAAAGGTCAGTCGTTCCACATTTCCCGTGGACAAGCGGTTAAACCTTGGGGTAACGATGGCCCCTGCCGCAATGAACACCCGCTCTGATGCCACACTACTGGCCGGGCAGGACTGCTTCTCCACTGCAAACTCGACAAGTTGCGGCCACAGATCCAGTTAGGCTGCCAGTAGTCCAGCGGACCTTCTAACTGGGGTGGCAGAGTGCATCAGGACCGAGAGATAAATGGCAAAGAGAAACAGTTTCCCTTCTCAGAGTGGTGGAGCCTTGACTGGCTGCAATGGCATGCGTGCCACTGGACACTGCTGGGGGCTGTTGCGCGGCGGCGGAATGGACCACCACAATCTGAGCCACGTTTTCCCCAGGCCATCGGATGGTGGACGCTGCATGGGGTTGAGGGCAGGGCCGTGGTTTGTGTCCCAACGTTAGCTCCCGGGCCCAAACGCTTAAACTTTCTGCCCACAGATTCTACATATAACCCATATCCGGCTCCTCTGGTGTCTTTAGCAAAGAATTTGCCACACCCAAACCCGCCAATTTAGCTGTTTTTAAAACCGCCAAGCTCCACACTGAGTGACTACATACCGGCCGCTGCCTCGGCTGAGCCCCTGTGCCGCTACTTTTTTAGGACCTGCGAAGCGGGTTTTCTACCCGTTGGCGCTTTGCTCCTGACCTCACACTGCTGCTAACCCTGCTGACTCCCGGGCCACACAACCTACTTGCTGGCTGCGCCGCTCCCCTGACCGCGCAAAAGCTGACGCCCTCTTTTAATGACAAAGATGAAGCCCCTTGCTTCAGCCGGCTAACAAGTGCGGTGGCTACATCATCATCGATTTGTGTTTCATCGTCACTGCTGTCATCACCGCCCGGGGTATGCAGAGGCTGACCCCTAAACATGACCTCCCATGCCACCCCTCCACATCTATACTTTGCCGCCTACTGCAAGAAGCGGGGGATATTGGCCCCTATTTCTTCGCTGCCAAGTAGCTGCTGACTGTCCTCCTCATCCCGCTGTATAGTGGCCACTGAGCCCAGACCACATAGTAGATCCTGGCTGGGGGAACCGGAAGGGGGACAGAGGCGGGTTTGAGGAAACAGGTGGGTGCCGCTGACCCGCTCCCCCGGGGGCCATGCCAACTAAGGGTTGTGTCTGACGTTCCCACCGACTCTTGGCGGGGGTTTGGTCAGATGTCATCTAGGAGGAAGTGGATGACCTAGTCAACCAATCAAGAACCATTGGGTTGTTGAACAACAACACGGCCGCTAGATGACAGCGGCAGTCGTGGCCTCACCGAGTGACCCCTGCTGTGAAGTCCCCTTTCTGTGCTGCGACCCTGGGCCTGCTCCAGGGAAAGTTTGTGCCACTGCCACTTGCAGGTGAAGAGCCTTCCACCTCTCTGTCTGACATACGTTTATTCTAAAATGTACAGACACTGTTTGATGAAGATAAACTGTAATATGGGTAAATACAACCCTGTTATTTGACTCCAAATTAACCCAGTAACAAGCTTGGGTAACCCTTGGATATAAATTGGGCTCCACAAATGGCCAGGAAAAAATTTACTTGTAATTTTGTCGTTTAAAAACACTGTGTTTTTTTACTGAATATAAAAGCACAAACCCGGCTTAATAACCTTCGGATATGAAAAATTAGCTACAGGCAAAATAGCTTCTTTGGCGGTGAAAAAAACGGTTTCTTTTAGTGACCACAACAGCAGAACACTGCTTAATTAACCCCTGGATGTAAATTGGCAAAAAATTTAGCAAACCAAAAACTACCAGCTTTGTAGCATGTTTACAATGGCTTTTATTTTAACGTAAACAGCAAAAAAAAACCTTGTAATTAACCTTCGTTTATGAATTATGCTACAGGAAAAAATTTATTTTTTGGCGGTGAAAAAGATGGTTTCTTTTAGTTCAACACAACAGTAGAACAACGCTTAATTAACCCCTGGATGTAAATTGCGCAAAAGAATTAAGCAACCAAAAACGACCAGCTTTGTAGTGTGTTACAATGGCGTGTATCTTACAGTACACAGCAATTAACCTTCGGTTATGAATTATGCTACAGGCAAATTGTCTTTTTTGGCGGAGAAAAGGAAGGTTTTTTTAGTGACCACAACAGCAGAACAATGCTTAAATTAACCTCTGGATTTTAAATTGCGCAAAATAATTGAGCAAACCAAAAAAATACCAGCTTTGTAGCGTGTTGCAATGGCGGTTTTTTACGGTAAAAACAGCAAGAGAAAAACTTGTAATTAACCTTCGTTATGAATTATGCTACAGGAAAAATTTTTTTTTTTTGGCGGTGAAAAAGACGGTTTTTTTTTTAGTCACCACAAAAAGCAGAAAACGCTTATTAACCCCTGGAATGTAAATTGCGCAACCAAAAATGAAGTGGTATTTGGATTGTAAAAACGCTGTTTCTTTAAATGAATACAACAGGAACAGGCTTAGATAACCCTTGGATATGCAATGTGCTGTGAGCAGATAGCATTAAAAATGTATATGCAAGCTGCATTGGAATGCACACTGGACTTCAGTTCCAATACCCCACAATATCAGAAATAGAACTTTAAGAGAAGCAGTCTCTGAGACAAGCTGTGACACCCCTCAAAAATCCTGTATATAAATGATTTCTTTAGTAAGAATATCATTAGCAGTCGTGGGCAAGCACCTTTCCCTAATCAGTACAGTGGGGAGCGTATCAGCTCCCAGCGTCGCGCCCGGACTCATATAGTGCGGTTTACGTCACAGAATCCCACCGGTCTCTGATTGGCTTCATCTCTGCATATTCATGTAGGCTAAAGCCCTTCTTCCTCCCAAGTTCTTTGCCCCATGTAACACCATGTGCTCGCAAACCATTTTATCAATCAAAAACACGCTTTTTGTTCACGGGAATCAACTCCCAAACTTCAACTTCGTTCAGAATTGAAGTTTTCCTGAAAATTTCTAAAAACGAATTCCACTTCGTTTTGAATCGATTCGCCCATCTCAATTTTCACCATTCATCATTATTAAAAATTTCTTTTAGCGTTTTTTGTTTTAAGCTTGCTCCTTTTAGTGATCCATTTGTTTACAGCTCTCTCCAGGGGATCCGACCCCGGGCTGAGAGCTTTCTCAGTCCCCCCGGTTGCACATGCTCAACATGCCAGACATCACCCTCTCCTCTCAGGCAGTGTTCAAACAGGAGGTATGAAATGAGATTGTGGCAAAACCCCTTTAAGACAAGATCTACACGGACAAAAAACTCACTAAGAACCAAATCCTACAACCGTTCATAAAACTAAGTTTTTTGTCCATCAACCGTTTTTTGGCACTTTTTTTTGCAGAAATGCACAGCATCAAAAAACGTCCGGCGGTTTACATAGACTTCAATAGTAAATCTTTTGCCCTTTCTGTCATTTTTTGCAACATTGTTTCAAAAAACAAGTGGGAGCAGAAATGAGCAGAAGAAAACGTTCATAAAACCAAGATTTTTGTCAAAAGCTGCTAAAAAAATGTCCTTTTTTGCGCGTTTTTACGTGTTTTTTTAAGAAATGTGAAGCATTATAATTGCTATGGATTTCTGCAAAAAAACGCCAAAAAAGTGCCAAAAAATGCTCTGCTTTATAAATAGATTTCCCAAAACAAATTTTCTGCCCTGCTCAGTTGCTTTTTGCAATGTTACAAAAAACGACCAGCAGCAAAAACAAGCAGAACATTTTTACTATTAAAGTCTTTTGGATCTGTTTTAGAAAACGAAAAACACTGTAAAAACGTCCGTTTTTGAGTTCTGTGTAGACATAGCCAAAAACTCAGTATTATGAACGTTTTTAGGATTTAGTTTTCGGAGAGTTTTTTGTCCAGTACCCTGTAGACCTAGTCTATGTCATTGAGTGGTCAAAGCTAAAACAGATAGTATAGTATAACAGATCTTACCTGACATACGGTGTCATGATGCAAGACTCCTTTGTGCATACGCAGTTATTGTTGTCATGGATCATTCCAAGATTGTGACCCATTTCATGGGCTATTGTGCCACCAATACTGCTGGGAGATGTACTATAATCCTATGAATATTGAGACAGGAAATGCAATGTAATTTAAAATTCCTAAAACAAGTAGCCCATTTTTTGACAAATTAAATTAAAAAAAAAACAAAAGCTAGAGCAATCCACCTGCTTCTTTTTAATAACCAAGCATGAGCACAGTTACAGAACCAAGGTTTGGACTGGCCAACAGGGGACCCCCCTCCTCCCCCGCCATGAGCACCTAAGTAAGCCAAGCCTGAGGCACCATTTCAGGGAGCAAGGCAGAAAGCAAGAGTCATGTGCAGTATGTACAGTCATGTACAGAAGCTGTAGGGTTGGGCTTCAAGAACCTACTCCACTGGTGGGCCCTAGACACCCTAGTCTGACACTGGCAGTACCGGTAGGGTGGGCCCCCAGAATCAATTCCACTCTGGGCTCTAGATACCCCAGTATGACACTGACAGAAGCTGTACGGTGGGCCCCCAGAATCAACTCACTGTGGGCTCTAGGTTCCCCAGTACGATACTGGCATTAGCTGTAGGGTGGGTCCCAGGGGCATTGCTAGGGTCCCAAAACATCCGGGGCTCGGGCCCTTAAGTTTTTCTGAGTAGGGCTGGGTGCACACGGAATTTTTTGCGTCTCATTGTGAAATGTATATTTACAGAGAAAAGCCTTTGTATGTAGATGCTCAGGAGAAATATAAGTGATTACACTGCAGTTACAATTAGTGACCTACAGGAGACGTCTCTGAAGAGTTGTTCTCTTTCTCTTCTTCTTCTCCATCTGTCCCAGACGCCATGACGTCTTCTACCGTCCACAATTCTTCACTGAAAAATGTACAAAACAAACATCTTAGACTCCTCATTTTATCAGCATTTCTCTACAATTTCCTATCTCTATACAAAAATACCCATCTATAGTGCCCCAAATGGTAAAAATTTAACCCCTTGTAGGTAAATATTTGGCCCCTATAGCCTGGTAGAAAGCCCCCTATAGCCAGGTTATTATAGCCCCTCTAATCCAGGTTACTGCCCTCTGTAGCTAGGATAACTGCCCCACTTTAGGCAGTAATATGCCCCCTGTAGCCAGTAACATGCTCTTTGTAGTCAGGTTATTAACCCCCTGTACCCAGGTTACTGCCCCCATAGCCACATAATATGCCCCCTATAGCCAGTGATATGCCCCCCTGTAGCCAGTGATATGCCCAAATTAGCCACATATGCCACCCTGTAGCCAGTGACATGCCCCCTGTAGCCAGTGATATGCCCCCTGTAGCCAGTGATATGCCCCCCTGTAGCCAGTGACATGCCCCTTATCCATATATGCCCCCTGTAGCCAGTGACATGTCCCCTTAGCCAGTGATATGCCCCCTGTAGCCAGTGATATGCCCCCTGATATAGCCATGTGATATGCCCCTTAGCCATATATGTCCCCTGTAGCCAGTTCATGCCCCCTTAGCCATATATGCCCCCTGTAGCCAGTGACATGCACCTCTTAGCCTATATCCCCCTGTAGCCAGTGACATTGCCCCTTAGCAATTATGCCCTCTGTAGCCAGTGACATGCCTCTTAGCCATATATGCCTCCTTTAGCCAGTGTCTTCCGCCTGTAGTGCCACTAGCCACACCTTTAGCCCCCTAGTGTCTTGCCCCTGTAGCCATTATGATGCACTTGATGTAGCCAGTGTCCATGCTGCCTGTAGCCATTATGCCCCCTGTAGCCAGTGTCTTGCCCCTGTAATGCCATTATGCCGCCCTGTAGCCAGTTAGATCTTGCCCCTGATATAGCCATTATGCCCCCTGTAGTCAGTGTCTTGCCCCTGTAGCCATTATGCCCCTGTACCATTATCTGTAGCCAGTGTCTTGCCCCCTGTAGCCTTTATGCCCCCTGTAGCCAGTGTCTTGCCCCCTGTAGCCATTATGCCACCTGTAGCCAGTGTCTTGCCCCTGTAGCCATTATGCCCCCTGTAGCCAGTGTCTTGCCCCCTTTAGCCATTATGCCCCCTGTAGCCATTTATGCCCCCTGTAGCCAGTGTCTTGCCCCTGTAGCCATTTTTGCCCCCTGTAGCCATATATGCCCCCTGTAGCCAGTGTCTTGCCCCCTGTAGCCATTATGCCCCCTGTAGCCAGTGTCTTGCCCCTGTAGCCATTATGCCCCTGTAGCCATTATGCCCCTGTAGCCAGTGTCTTGCCCCTGTAGCCTTTTATGCCCCCTGTAGCCAGTGTCTTGCCCCTGTAGCCATTATGCCCCATTGTAGCCAGTGTCTTGCCCCCTGTAGCCATTATGCTCTCTGTAGCCAGTGTCTTGCCCCCTGTAGCCATTATGCCCCCTGTAGCCATTATGCCCCCTGTAGCCTGGATCTTGCCCCCTGCAGCCATTATGCCCCCTGTAGCCATTATGCCCCCTGTAGCCAGTGTCTTGCCCCCTGTAGCCATTATGCCCCCTGTAGCCAGTGTCTTGCCCCCTGTAGCCATTATGCCCCCTTACCTAATAAAAATAAAATAAATAAACCTACTTACCTACTGAGGCCCGGTCCGCGCGTCCTGGTCCTGCAGCTTGAGAGCGGTATAAGCAGCGTGATGTCATCACACTGCTTATGCCGTCTCGCGGGGCCCGGGAACTCCTTGGCCGGCAGAGCTGCCGGCTTAGAGGATCCCAGCGTCGCAAGGGAGTGATGATAGCGGCGCGTCACGCCCCCTGCGACGCTCAGGTGTATGTACGGCGCTCGGTGAGCACTGTACATACAGGGGAGGAGGCAGGACGGGAACGATCCGTCCTGCCTCCTCCCCGCCTCTGAATGCGCGGGCGCCGCCCGCCCGCACCAAGGAGCGCTCCAGGACCATGGCAGCGGCCTGGAGACGCCGAGACTCGGGGCACAGGCGGATTCATTCGGGGCTCGTGCCCCGAATGAATCTGCCTGGCGATGCCCCTGGTGGGCCCCCAGAATGAACTGCACTATAGTGCCCTAGTCTCCCCAATCCAACACTGTAAGGGCTTGTTCACACGACGTTTTGTCGATCCGAAAAATGGATCTAACAATTGTCAATGTGATTAATATTGCTTTCAATGGCAAAAGCGCATCGCCGTTCTCACGGGAGATTGCTGATGCGCTTTTGAGAGCTCTCCTGTGCTCCGCTTTTTGGATGCGCTGTGAGAATTCACATGTCAATTCTTCTTCTTGCGCTTTACGCAAGAGAAGTCCCCATAGGAAACAATGGGGTGCACTTTTGGGCTCCCAAAAGCAGATCCAAAAGCGCAGCATACGTTTTGATCCGCTTTTGATGGCAAAAGCGCATCCGAAAAACGAATTGGACATATGTCTATGTGATAGTTTTATATTATATATATATATATATATAATATATATATATATATATATATAATATATATAAAATATATATTGCTATATTTATTGATTACTAATTAGTAGTTATTAATTAATAAATATCAATGATTAATTTATTATTAATTAATAAATATAAATTGCAAATAATTAGTGCTAAATTATTATTAATTATTATTAAAAAAATTTATAATAATCATTTAATAATCAACAATTATTATTAAATATTAATTAATTATTAATAATTACGTAACAAAAATGATTGATTATGAATTATTAGATGTTATTATTAAAATAATTATTATTAATTACTAATTATTACTTAATTAGTAATAATTATTATTAATTACTAATTATTAATTACCATTAATAATAATAATTATGATAATTATTAGGGTAGGGTTAGGGTTAGGGTAGGGTTAGAGTAGGGTTAGGGTTAGGGTAGGGTTAGGTTAGGGTTAGGGTTAGGGTTAGGTTTAGGTTAATAATTATCAAAAGGGTGCATTTGGTCATAGAATAGGTTAAATTAATAGATGATTGACTTGAAAGGAAGGCATTGAAAAACGGATCCGAAAACGCATTAAAAAAACGCATGCAAAATGCATCCAAAAATCAGCTGTTGCGCTTTTTTGGATCCGCTTTTGGATGCCGTTCGGATGCAGTTTTCTCTGGTTAAAAACGGATCCGTAAAAAGGATCAAAAACGGATCCAAAACGACGTGTGAACACAGCCTAAGAACCCCGTAAAGATATGATATGAACCCCATAGAGTACACATACATGTATAAAAGGTAGTATAAGCAACTATTTCTTAACAACTATAGCCATCTGAGAATAACATGGCAGGAGATTTGTCTGCATAGCTGACATACATAATACCAGGCTCGGACTGGGCCGCCGGGGATCGGTGAATCCCCCGGTGGGCCCTGAGCTACTGTAGGCCCCAGAGGCAGTGCCGCCGCTTCTTCGGGCCCGTCCACCGCATCCAGTCCCTGAACGCACGGGCCCTGCGGCCTGAGCGGTCAGGGACAGGGCCTGGGAGTTGGGGACTAATGTCCCCGACTCCCGGGACTGCGCGGTGTCAGCGGAGCCGAGCGCCACTTGCGCTTGGCTCCACTGATCGCCCTGGCAGGCCTAAGGCGCTAGGCTTAAGCCTGCCAGGCACGGCCTCCAGCGGTGATGTAGGCAGCGCTGTAACGTCATATAACAGCGCCGCCTATGCTGTGTGCGAGTAGAAGCCGGCGGCAGCTGCTTGTTGCGGTCAGGAGCGGGAGTGAGGTAAGTAGTTGTGTGTGTTGTTTTTTTTTTTTTTTAATATAAGAAGGGGGCCCTGGCTACCTAATAATTAAAGGGGGCCCTGGCTACCTAATATATACCGGGGGCCCTGGCTACCTAATATATACAGGGGGCCCTGGCTACCTAATATATACAGGGGGCCCTGGCTACCTAATATATACAGGGGGCCCTGGCTACCTAATATATACAGGGGGCCCTGGCTACCTAATACAAACAGGGGGCCCTGGCTACCTAATACAAACGGGGGGCCTTGGCTACCTAATAATTAAAGGGGCCCCCGGCTACCTAATGATTAAAGTGGGCCCTGGCTACATAATAAATAAACGTGGCCCTGGCTACCTAATGAGTAAAGGGGGACCTGGCTACATAATAAATAAAGGGGGACCTGGGTACCTAATAATTAAAGGGGCCCTGGCTACCTAATGATTAAACGGGGCCCTGGCTACCTAATGATTAAAGGGGGCCCTGGCTACCTAAGAACTAAAGGGGGTCCTGACTACCTAATACAAACTGGGGGCCCTGGCTACCTAATAATTAAAGGGAGCCCTGACTACCTAATAACTAAAGAGGGCACTGGCTACCTAATACAAACGGGGGGCCTGGCTACCTAAGAACTAAAGGGGGCCCTGACTACCTGCATACTATCTAAAGAGGGCCCTGACTGACCTCCAGCCTTCGTAACTGAGACTCATCAACACCTACCTACAGCCTTCCTAACTGGGACCTACTTATCTACTTGGGGTCTATTTACCTACCCACCTGTGGTCTACTTATTTACCTTGCTTGGGCCTACCAACTTATCCAGTGGGGGTCTGCCTACCTAAATAGGGCCTATCTAGCTACCGTGGGTCTTGCCCATTTGCTTACCTATAGTGTTGAGAGATTATTATCGACAAAGTTGAAATCGGCACAGTTTTTATGTTGATTGAAATTTTTAGATCATGCGATAATTTAGGTTAAAATCTGTGCATCATCTATTAAGATCGCGCCATATTCGGCACTTCCTGTCATTTTGGCGGCCAGCAAATCAGCTTACAGAATAGAGCAGGGTGAGATGTGTGTGCGACGTCATGACTGGGATGTGTATGGTTGCGATTGGCTGGAAAAATCACATCGAACTCGTTTTACATAGAACAGCCTTCCTGTTCAGCCTCAGTGTCTCTCAGCGTCTCAGAGCAGAGGACGTGCACTCTGCTTGTGACCAAACAGCTCAGCGAAATTATTCTATTTCTTCACAGAGAAACCTCTACTATTAGCTGTGATCCTTGCAATTTAGTTAGATTAGAGATTGGAAGATTTTATGTAGTTAGCTAGAGAACTTTAAAGGAGCATCTACCGCTGTAAAAGTCAGGGGGCAGTGGGTGGGGGAGTGTGGGGGGGCCCCCGCGGGCGAACACAGACAAGCTCTATAAAGAATACTGGATAAAGTTCACCAAGACTTAGTGTAGACATTGCACTGCAATAGCTTTATTATTAACAGTTTTCTATTGAAATATTTCCTGGATATTGGGCAGCCTGAACTTATATTAGGATACACATCTTTTCTAGTAACTGCAGGTCTCTTTGTTAGGTGCAAAACTCCACTTTTATTATCAGTATACATTTCAGATAGGTGTTCATTTTCAATTTACCCATTCCACCTTTGTTGATATATCCACCTTGCACTTAAATTTGAATCCAGCAATTTATATAGTCACCACAGGTGAATTGAAAGGTGCCAAAAATATCTTGTATTATGATACGAAAACATACCACATGATACCGTTTAAGGTGGGGATTTATTCTGCACTTTTTGCCCAGTCCAGATTTGTTGATAGACACCATGCACTTAAATTTGAATCCAGCAATTTTATAGTCACCACAGGTGAATTGAAAGGTGCCAAAAATATCTTGTATTATACGAATACATAACAGATACATGTTTTTTGCACTTTTGCCCAGTCCAGATTTGTTGATAGACACCTTGCACTTAAATTTGAATCCAGCAATTTTATAGTCACCACAGGTGAATTGAAAGGTGCCAAAAATATCTTGTATTATACGAATACATAACAGATACGTGTTTTTTGACTTTGGCGCACTACAGCTTTGTTCATTGAGGCAGCTTGCACTTAAATTTGAATCCAGCAATTTTATAGTCACCACAGGTGAATTGAAAGGTGCCAAAAATACCTTGTATTATACGAATACATAACAGATACGTGTTTTTTTGCACTTTTGCCCAGTCCAGATTTGTTGATAGACACCTTGCACTTAAATTTGAATCCAGCAATTTTATAGTCACCACAGGTGAATTGAAAGGTGCCAAAAATATCTTGTATTATACGAATACATAACAGATACGTGTTTTTTTTACTTTGGCGCACTACAGCTTTGTTCATTGAGGCAGCTTGCACTTAAATTTGAATCCAGCAATTTTATAGTCACCACAGGTGAATTGAAAGGTGCCAAAAATATCTTGTATTATACGAATACATAACAGATACGTGTTTTTTTGACTTTGGCGCACTACAGCTTTGTTCATTGAGGCAGCTTGCACTTAAATCTGAAAACAGCAATTTTATAGTCACCACAGGTGAATTGAAAGGTGCCAAAAATACCTTGTATTATACGAATACATAACAGATACGTGTTTTTTGCACTTTTGCCCAGTCCAGATTTGTTGATAGACACCTTGCACTTAAATTTGAATCCAGCAATTTTATAGTCACCACAGGTGAATTGAAAGGTGCCAAAAATATCTTGTATTATACGAATACATAACAGATACGTGTTTTTTGACTTTGGCGCACTACAGCTTTGTTCATTGAGGCAGCTTGCACTTAAATTTGAATCCAGCAATTTTATAGTCACCACAGGTGAATTGAAAGGTGCCAAAAATACCTTGTATTATACGAATACATAACAAATACGTGTTTTTTGCACTTTTGCCCAGTCCAGATTTGTTGATAGACACCTTGCACTTAAATTTGAATCCAGCAATTTTATAGTCACCACAGGTGAATTGAAAGGTGCCAAAAATATCTTGTATTATACGAATACATAACAGATACGTGTTTTTTTGACTTTGGCGCACTACAGCTTTGTTCATTGAGGCAGCTTGCACTTAAATTTGAATCCAGCAATTTTATAGTCACCACAGGTGAATTGAAGGTGCCAAAAATACTGTATTATACGAATACATAACAGATACGTGTTTTTTGCACTTTTGCCATCCAGATTTGTTATTGAGACACCTTGCATTAAATTTGAATCCAGCAATTTTGTTTTGATAGAGGATTGATGAATAGCTGTGATTTGCCGTCTTTAATAAGATACTTTTTCCAAAACTATTCCAATACCTTCTCAAAATTTATTTTCTGAACATGAGCAAAATTCGGTGTAAGCAGCAAGAGGGGGGTAAGACATGGAGGTAGAGGTACGAGAGAAGGTGCTCCTTCCAGTGCTGGTGACAACACGCATGCCAGCGGATCGTCAGTTGCAGGACCGTCAGGCCTGTCATCGCTGGGGTCAGGGCCCTGTGAGTCTCAGTAACGAACATCATCGCCATCTGTCCTTCAGTGGTTAATGCAACCTGCATCCAGCAGTCTTACCTCCTCGTCCTCCCAGTCACGGCCACAAATGTCGTCATCAGCATCATCAGCCTCCGTCCAACATGCAGCAGCCCCAATGTCAACTCGTGTACCCACCCCTGTCGATCATCCATAGTCTGAATCCCTCTATGATGACAAAATGCGGTTGGGTCAGAAGTGCATGTTAAAAGATCAGAGGATGAATTTAGTCTGCTCTGACGCCCAGTTACTGATGCCATCAGAGGAGGATAAGGAAGCCGGTCAATTGGCAAAAATCCCGGGCGGTCGGCAACGCCTTGCATTGCCCCTTGCTTGTAGCCCGCAGCTCCTGGATGCAGAATGTCAGGACGACGAAGTCACCTTGTTCTGATGATGATGACGACATTGCGGATCCATCGTGGTCTTTTCCGCAGTATTTGCTTGCGAGCGCGTCATCGCTGGACGAGGAGGAAGACGATGGGGTAGTGTCAGTACGGGTCCCGCCTCAAAAAGGGAGAGGGCGGTCGCAGAAGTCCGCTGATATGATTCCGCCAGCCACGGTCAGTGCAAACCCCGCTCCTCGCTCATCGCCGTCAAAAAGGTCCAGGACCTCTCAAGCCTGGGCCTTCTTTGACCAAGCCTCTGATTCACCCAGCGATGTCATATGCCCGCCTTTGCCATAAAACGCATAAGTAGAGGCAAGAACCTTAGGTGTAACCACCACCAACATGTCTAGTCACATGCAGCGAATGCATGAGTTGAAATGGAGGCAACACTTGGCCAAAAAAGGCCAGACCGACGCCGGGCCTCCAACCACTGTCACACCCTCTGTCTCCGCCTCCTCCTCCTCCGCCATCACCAAGCGTTCCTCAGCTGCCCATGTCTCTCAGATTCCACTGTCGCCCGAGTACCACCAGCACCACCAGAGACCCATCCTACCCCTTCTCCTTCCGCCAGTTTGACGACCTGCATGCCGTACAGTGGCCAGTCTAGCAGCCAGCCTTCTGTCTTCCAGGTTTGGGAGCAGAAGAAACACTTTAACCCAAACCATCCCAAAGCCAAAAACCTGAATGTCGGCATTGCCAGGCTTTTGGCTTGGGAAAAGTTGCCTTTCCGTTTTGGTGGACACAGATGGTCCCGCCACGTCATGGCCCTTGCCTGCCCCCAATACCAGATGCCGAGCAGGCATTTCTTTGCCAGAAAAGCCATCCCTGCCCTGGCCAGCCACGTGTCATCTAAAATTTCAAGCGCGTTGTCTGCATCTGTGGCCGGAAAAGTCCATCTGACCACTGACACATGGACTAGTAAGCACGGCCAAGGCCACTATATCTCTGTGACAGCTCATTGGGTGAGCTGGGTGGATGTCCCTGGGGGTAACGGTGGCTCTCAGGCTCGGCGCACGCTCTTCAAAACCGCAGGGATGGTGCAGGGTTCTTTCCCCCATGGTCCTCTGGTGGCATCACGTGCCCAGAGAAACCAGGCCGTGTTGAATTAATCTGTCTTGGAGACCGTCCACACACAGGTCAGGAGCTGTGGACGGCTCTACGCAACGAGACCGAGCGCTGGCTGGGTGACAAGAACCTTGTGCCAGGTAAGGTGGTGTGCGATAACGGGCGAAATCTGCTGGCCGCCCTTAAGATCGGTAGGCTGGAGCACCTCCCTTGCCTGGCACATGTCATGAACCTTGTCGTCCAGAAATTTCTAAAGAGCTACCGGTTCTGGACTGCCTGCTGAGGAAGGCTCGAAGTCTAAGTTCGCACTTCCCGCCTTCGCACCCTGCTTTCGTCCCGCCTG
Organism: Phyllomedusa bahiana; assembly: GCA_025379985.1. Lineage (NCBI taxonomy): Eukaryota > Metazoa > Chordata > Amphibia > Anura > Hylidae > Phyllomedusa > Phyllomedusa bahiana. The sequence continues at coordinate 35,418 of JAODAL010025263.1, forward strand.
GCTGCGTTGCAGCGTCAGCTCAGCCCTCCCCGTCACCGTCTCATTGTTGACGTGGCAACAGCTGGAATTCCACCCTCCACATGCTCCAGCGATTGTGGCAGCAGCGCAATGCCATTACGCAGTACGAAGTGACACATGGCCTGACAAGCAGCGGTGCGGACCTCGGGTGTTTGAGCCACCGAGAGTGGAGGCAGGTGAAAGAGCTCTGCACCATCCTTGCCAGTTTTGAAGAAGCCACCAAAATGGTCAGTGCGGACAATGCCCTTGTCAGCATGAGCATTGTGGTGATCTTAGTTCTGGAACGATCGTTGGACACTCTGAAACAACGGGTCCCACCAGCGACGGAGGAGGAGACGGACACAGATGCGGACACGGAGCCTTTCTCTCCCGTCAAATCGACAAGGCCCAACAGTTCACAATTTCATTCGGTCTTCATAGGCAGTGGTTCGGGGTCCAGAGCTAGTGCAAGGTGGCGCATCAGCTCTCAGGGTGCATCATCTCAGGCAAGTCAGGGCTGTGTTGAAGCTGTGCCGGAGGCATCGGAGGAGGAGGAGGTATTCCTAGACACCGACGTTACCGTCCTCCCTACATCTCCTCCCTAGTCTCTGTCTACCGCCCTACCCGTGCTCTCCGCTCTGCTGATGATATCAGACTACATTCCTCAATCATCCGAACCTCCCATGCCCGCCTACAAGATTTCACACATGCGGCACCAATTCTCTTGAAAATGCTACCGGGGGCGATCAGGCTCATTCACAACCCTCACAGTTTTAAGAGGGCCCTGAAAATACATCTTCTCGGTCTGGCCCACCAAGATCCCTAATTGCTATCACACACATCTGTCACTCCCTGCACTTGGGCACTCACAGGCACTTATCTGTATATAGATGTACAGTCTGGGTGGCAGGTTCATCCATTTTTCATGTAAACCACCCCCTATTTATGAAACATGGCCGGACCATTGTAAACTTGGCACTTCTTACTGTATGTTTCACCCATACACCCTAATAGATTGTAAGCTCTCACGAGCAGGGCCCTCACACCACGTGTCTCATTTGTAAGTACTTTTAATGTATAATGACTGTATGTTTACCCTTGAATTGGTACAGTGCTGCGGAATATGTTGGCGCTGTAGAAATAAAGATTATTATTGTTATTATTACCGACGTCCCTGCCTTGGAAAGAGGTTGGCGCGAATTTGAGGCGGAGAAGGAAGATGAGGAAGATCAGTTTGCTAGTGCCCCTCGACCCAGAGGCTTGGGAAATCAAGGCTCCATCTCTCACATGAGTGCTTGGATGCTCCATTTCCTCCAACATGATCCTCGCATTAAGGCCATCAAAATGAACAACAGTTACTGGGTGGCCACCCTCCTGGATCCCCAGTACAAAACAAAACTCAGCACTTTCCTTCCACCCACCCAAATAGAGAGTAAAATGCAGGAAATGGAGACCTTGCTGATTGATCAACTGGAGACATCTGTTGCGTCTGCTTCACGTTCCCTAAATGTCACGGTGGAACAACATCAGCGACGTGACAGCAGTAGAGTGCCAAGTAGCCGTAGCGGCAGCAGCAGGCAGGGTGGCAGAAGCCTAATGGGTGACCTCTGGCAATCTTTGTTTACCACCTCACCAACGCATGCAATGCAGGGCACACATCCAACACACAGAGACCAGCTTAAGATCATGGTGCACGACTATCTGCGTCTCAACACCGATGTTTTTGTATGTGTTCCGGACCCAATAGACTTCTGGGTATCCAAAATGGACGAATGGCCCGAGCTCGCTCGCCACGCCATAGAGGTGTTGTCCTGCCCAGCAGCCAGCATCATATCTGAGCGGACCTTCAGCACAGCTGGAGGAGTCATTACAGACAAACGCATCCGGCTTTCCACAGATAATGTGGATCGTTTGACTTTCATCAAGATGAATCAGGCATGGATCTCTGATGATGTTGTGGCCCCAATTGCCGAGGTCACCGATTAGTTGCCGGTCTACTTCACATTCCTCTTCAAACAGAAATGGTCCTCTTGAAAATATTTTTAAAATGATCATTTCTTACTGCAATTTTTATTCTCTTTTCCCAACAGTTCATTTTGCTGGTTTTGCTGTGAGGAGACTGTAAAAGACAGCAAGGTTTCATGACAACACCGTATTCCATTTACTCACTTTATCTTTAGAAGTTTTTGCATTGTCAATGGTTTTGAGGTCATGTTGCTGTGAGATACAGCTATAATTATGGTCCTTTGGAACAGAAATGTGGCTTTTAAGTGGCATTTCTCCCTCACAATTTTGATAGTGGCTGAGAAGTCATATTTATAATTTTTTGGGGTCATGTAGCTGTGAGATACAGCAATAATCATGGTCCTTTGGAACAGAAATGTGGCTTTTAAGTGGCATTTCTCCCTCACAATTTTTAATAGTGGCTGAGAAGTCATATTTATAATTTTTTTGGGTCATGCTGCTTTGAAATGCAGCAATACTACAGGTCCTATTATAAAAAAAATGTTGTTTCTAACAGACATTTGTTCTTCACAATTGTCCAAAGTGGCTCAAGGGTCATGCTTTGAATTTTTGGGGGCATTTTGCTTTGAAATGCAGCTATACAACAGGTCCTATTATAAAAAAATGTTGTTTCTAACAGACATTTGTTCTTCACAATTGTCCAAAGTGGCTCAAGGGTCATGCTTTGAATTTTTGGGGGCATTTTGCTTTGAAATGCAGCTATACTACAGGTCCTATTATAAAAAAAATGTTGTTTCTAACAGACATTTGTTCTTCACAATTGTCAAGAGTGGCTCAAGGGTGATGGTGCTGTCAGAAACAGGAATAGGTAGGACACTGTTAATGGACACATATTGCAAAATGACTTGTTTTGCCAGATCTTTAACAGAGCTATCAATCCCTGGAAGGAGACAACCCATTTAATCCACGTAAAAAAAGAGAACCAAAGACATGGTGGGATTCCATCCTATTTTAAAGAAGTGTTATCTAGAATTAAACTACTAAAAAACTTGCATGTACAAAATACCTGTTGAAAAAATTCCTCTGAATTGTACAAGGGAGGTACAGGAAAACTTGACCAGATGTAGGTTATTCAGAGGACATGGAGTTACGAGCATGGACAGAGAACAAAGTACAGAGACAATTTCCTCCAGCACGTTGAGTAAAATGAGAAAAAGAATGCCAAAAAAAGGGCACCTGGGTGGAACAGGAGCGTTAACCTCCAGTATTTCCAAGTGAAGCTCAATTGGTCCGCACTCATACGGAGGGGCAAGCGCTACCCAGAACAGGGACAGTATATGTCCAGTGAAACTAAAATGGTGGTTGAAAGACTCCTTTTTCCGGCACTTTTTAATCTGGGGTCACGCAGGTTTGGGGCTCATGCTGTGGCCCAGGACAGGTATAGTCAATGTCCAGTGAAACTAAAATGGTGGTTGAAAGACTCCTTTTTTCCCGGCACTTTTGAATCTGGGGGTCATGCAGGTTTGGGGGTCATGCTGTGGTACAGGACAGATACAGTCAATGTCCAGTTCAAGTAAAATGCTGGTTCAAAGACTCCTTTTCCCGGCACTTTTTAAATGTGGGGGTCATGCAGGTTTGGGGCTCATGCTGTGGCCCAGGACAGGTATAGTCAATGTCCAGTTCAACTAAAATGGGGGTTGAAAGACTCCTTTTTCCGGCACTTTTAAATCTGGGGGTCATGCAGGTTTTGGGCTCATGCTGCGTTCCAGGACAGGGATGGTGAATGTCCAGTTCAAGTAAGATGATGGTTCAAATCATACTGCCTTCTGGCACTTTTTAATTTGTGGGTGATGCAGGTTCAAGGGTCATGCTGTGGTACAAGACAGGGATAGTGAATGTTGTGTGTTTTTTTTTCTGTGGCTTTTATAACCTAAGTGTGTTGCCTAAGATGTAGCACGTATCCATTTGACTGTTGTGGATGTTAATTCCAGCTTCTCCAGCCCTGTTTGGGTGTAAGAATGAAGGTGTTGTTGCTCTCCCATAGACTTTAATGGTCATCGCTCATAATCGACTGCTCACTATCGACTATCTTGTCGATGATGGTCGACTATCGACCATCGACCGATGTCGATGGCCAACGCAATCGCTCAACACTACAGACTACAATAGCACAAACACGCTTAAGTAACCCTTGGATCTCAATTGCGCAAAAGAAATGAGCAGCCAAAAATTAACTGGTATGTGGATTGTAAAAACATTGTTTCTTTAACTGAATACAACAGCAAAAATAGGCTTAGATAACCCTTGAATATTCAATGTGTTCCAGAACTGACAGATAGCATTAAAATGTATATGCAGCTGAAGTGGACGCACACTGGACTTCAATTCCAATAACCCACAAAATCAAAATTAGAACGGAAGAGAAGCAGTCTCTGAGAAAAGCTGTGACACCCCCCAAAAATCGCTGTATAAAAGTTATTTCTTTTGTGTGAGATCTCAGCTAGAGCTACTGCAGCAGCTACAGCACGGCACAGAGAGAGGAGTGTGAGCTGCCAGCGTCGCGTCCGGACTTATATAGTGCGGTGACGTCACAGAATCCCGGTCAGGGCCAGACTGGGAATAAAAATCAGCCCTGGCACTAAGCCCCCAGCAGCCCACATACAATACCCGCTTAAAAAATGTCCCTTGTTCTCGCACCTCGCCACTTTCTAAAATAAACTACACTATAAAGCTGTTTTCACACGGAGCACTTTTGGTGCTTTTTTGATGCATTTTTGGTGCGGTTTTGTGCAGAAAGGCAGAGCCGTTAATGCTGTACATTTCTGCACAAAAAAATGCATTAAAAAATGCACCAAAACCGCTCCGTATGAGAGCTCCCTACACACAAGCAAAAAAGAGAAAGTGGTGCAGAGAAACCCCTCATCACAGTGTCAGGTGTGCACTTGCTTTACAATCTGGGACAAGCCCACACTGACACTACATAAGCACCAACATAACCTACAACCCCACCAATCACATCACCATAGTCAGGTCACCATCACATGAATACAGCACTGATTCAACATAGAAGTAAAATGACCCCTGACAGCAGGGACTCACAGGATAGGTCATCTCTGATGGGATTGTTCTCTTCTCCTTTTCTACTCCATCTGGCCCAAACCTCCATGATGCCTTCCCTCGTTGTTCCCTTCCATTCCTTTCTCTGTTCGGTACAGCATGCAGTGTCTTCTTCTCCCCGTCACTACTCGTCCCTGTAGAATTTACCACAAATACATCTTAGACTCCAGCACTTTCCTATCAATTCCCCAAACAGCGTATGTTAGACCTTAAAAATTAGACATTAAAAAATGTCAGATAAGTGGCAAGTAAATAGGTAGACCTCCATTAGGCAGGCAGGGCCAGTATGTAGGCAGGCAGGGCCAGTATGTAGGCAGGCAGGGCCAGTATGTAGGTAGGCAGGCAGGCAGGGCCAGTATGTAGGTAGGCAGGGACAGTATGCAGGCAGGCAGGGACAGTATGCAGGCAGGCAGGGCCACTTATAGGCAGACAGGGACAGTATATAGGCAGGCAGGGACAGTATATGGGCAGACAAGGCCAGTATATAGGTAGGCAGGGGCGTTATATGGGCAGGCAGGGGCAGTATATAGGTAGACAGGGCAGTATATAGGTAGGCAGGGCAGTGTATAGGCAGCCAGGGCAGTGTATAGGTAGGCAGGGCTATTATAGGCAGCCAGGACTATTATAGGCAGCCAGGGCAGGGTATAGGCAGCCAGGGCAGGGTATAGGCAGCCAGGGCAGGTTATAGGCAGCCAGGGCTATTATAGGCAGCCAGGGCTATTATAGGCAGCAAGGGCAGGGTTTAGGTAGCCAGGGCTATTATAGGTAGCCAGGGCAGGGCATCATATAGCCAGGCAGGGTATAGGTAGCCAGGGCAGGGTATAGGTAGCCAGGGTTGGGCATCATATAGCCAGGCAGGGTAAAGGTAGGCAGGGTATAGGTAGCCAGGGCAGAGCATCATATAGCCAGGGCAGAGCATAGGTAGTCAGGGCAGGGCATCATATATCCAGGGCAGGGTATAGGTAGCCAGGGCAGGACATCCTATAGCCAGGCAGGGTATAGGTAGCCAGGGCAGGGTATAGGTAGCCAGGGCAGGGCATCATATAGCCAGGGCAGGGTATAGGTAGCCAGGGCAGGGCTATTATAGGCAGCCAGGGACAGTAAGTAGTTTAAAAAAAATAAAAAAATAATACTCACCCGCTGTCCCCTCCTCTTCACCTGCTCCGGAGTGGTGGCCGCGGGGCAGGCGCGCAATGATGTCATCACATCGCGCGCCTGCCCCGCGGCCTCCTGGGAACTGAACAGACGGGATCAGTAGATCCCAGCTGTTCAGCTTCGGCCGCTGCTCGCACCACGCAGTGCAGGCGGTGGCTGGGATGGCTGCATGGCTGGGTCGGTGACCCGGCCGTGCAGCCATGTGGCGAGGGGGGCCTGTCGGCCCCCTGCCACCGGGGTCCGGTCGCTGATGCGACCACGGCGGCCCCTGCAGCGCGCCACAGACCGTCGCCGTGACTCGGGGCCCCGCCGGGGGGGGAACACCGTCCTCCTCGGCGGGCGATCCGAGCCGGCCCTGCGGCCCGGACCCCAGCGGCCCGCCGGGCAAATGCCCGGTTTGCCCTATGGGCAGTCCGGGCCTGATCCCGGTTCTTGATTGGCTTCATCTCTGCACATGTCATTTAGGGTCCTTCTTTCTTCCTCCCAGAGTTCTTTGCCCCATGTAACGCCATGTGTTTGCGGCCATTTTATCAATTAAAAAAACGCTTCGTTACCGCGAATCACCCCAAACTTCTACTTCGTTCAGAGCCATAGTTTTCCTGAAATTCTAAACGAAGTCCACTTCGTTAGAATCAATTCGACCATCTCTAATTGTATTACAATGCATAAGGCTGCATAAACTATAGCGCCCAGTAGTGGTGGGGACTCAAAGGTAAAGGAAATAAAATGTTTTAAAGTATAAAAAAAAAATTAAAAGTTCAAATCACCCCAAATTGCCATTTTACATATAAAAAAATAATTTAAAAAGTTACACCTATTTGGTGTCGCCGCGTCCGACAAAGTCGAATCTAAAAAATATAACATCAATTATCCTGTACGCTGAACACTGTAGAAGAAAACAAATTCTAAGCGGCAAAATTGCGTTTTTTGGTCATTTCACGTCCCATAAAACTTGGAATAAATTTAATTTAAAAAGTCGCATGTATTCCAAACTGGTAGCAGTAAAAAATGCACTTCAGCCAAAAAAAATACTCCTCGCTTAAGACCGTAGGTGTTAGTACAAAGGAGTTATTGGTCGCAGAAAATGGCATCATGACGCAAATTTTTTTTACAGTACCCGTACATGTTTGGTATTGGCGGATTCGTATCAACCTGTAGAATACAGATAATACATCATTTTACCTAAGCGTGAATTCCGTAGAAACTAAAAACTTCTGCAAACATGTCGCAAGTACGTTTTTTTCACACTTTGCCACACTTAGAATTTTTTTGCGGTTTCCCAGTATATTCTATAGTAATATGAATAACATTATTAGAAAGTACATTTTGTCCTGCAAAATAAAGCCCTCATATGTCTATGTAGGTGGAAAAATAAAAAAAGTTATGGCTCTGGGAAGGCGAGGAGGGAAAAACGCCTCGGCGTTAAGGGGCTAAATAAAAATAGATACTGTACAAATGGAAGGAGTCTTCTTGAAATATATAGGTATATACCCCATGTACTATGGTGTGAATATAACCTTACATTTTGGGAGAAGAATGTGATATTCAGGTTGTTTTTGTGATGTTTTCAATCTATTCATTAATTACCCATGAGATATAGGTAGTAGGGTGCTACCTATATCTTGGACCCTTGGAGAGAGGAGGCCCAACTCTGGTTCTCCCAATAACTTTACCACAAAAACTAAAAACCTGTGTAGGATTTCAAAGCTAATTTTAAAGATTTATAGATTACATTGAGACCCCACTGTTTGTCATATTTAGACAGTTATTTTTGGAATTAGAAAAACTACAAATCTGAAACATTACTGCTATATAACGCCTAAATAATACTGCAATACAGAACCTAAATAACACTAAATAACACTATTACCATATAGCCCCCCTTTTTAAAACTGTTGTACATTGCACACACAGTACTTTATTTAAAATACACAAATAGACAGATATCTCAAATGTTTTTTTACCTAATTTAAATGTCTTAAAAAATACAAGAGGTACATAAATATTGTGAAAAAAAAATCAAACTTGAGTCTTTAACTTGCTTATATGAAAGTAGCACAGCAAACAACTGATATGTGCAGATTTCTTAACTGCACAATTACAGTGCTTTCTCAACATACAATGTTATTTGGTTGTGGGACGACCATTGTATAATAAGACCATAACTCTATGGAAAACTGACAATTGGTTCCAAAGCCCAAAATGTAACCCAAACATAATGCGAAATTAAAAGAAAGTTTTGCAGAGATCTGATCCAGATACATTGCGTTCTTCCATATAACATCAGAAAGAGCTGCTGGAAGTTGGAAATCACTTTCTATGATGAGGACAGGAGCTTATTTGGGTCATGGACTTTATACACCATGTACCAGAAAAAAATAAAATTGGAACCTCACCTGGTGCCCAAAGGAGCCGCTCATCCTGGCACATGTAGAGCAGTACAGAACATGCAGTACAGAACATGCATGTACTTCACTAATACAGGTAAGAGCAGTACACGACATGTAGTACCGCACTGTACTGTAGAGAGGAGCTACTAGACTGCCAATCACTGCATGCACCTCACTAATCATGTAAGAGCAGTACAGGATATGTAGTACCGCACTGTACTGTAGAGAGATGCTACTAGATAGTCAATCCCTGTATGCACTTCACTAACACATGTAAGAGCAGTACAGGACATGTAGTACTGTACTGTAGAGAGGCGCTACAAGACCCCCAATCACTGCATGCACTGCACTAATGCATATAAGAGCAGTACAGGACATGTAGTGCTGCACTGTACTGTAGAGAGATGTTATAGATCACCAATCACTGCATGCACCTCACTAATTCATGCAGGAGCAGTACAGGACATGTAGTACCGCACTGTACTGTAGAGAGGCGCTACTAGACCACCAATCACTACATGCACCTCCCTAATACATGTAAGAGCAGTACAGGACATGTAGTACTGTACTGTAGAGAGGAGCTACTAGACTGACAATCACTGCATGCACCTCACTAATACATGTAATAGCAGTACAGAACATGTAGCACAGCACTGTATTGTATAGAGGCGCTACTAAACCGCCAAACTTCTAATACAGCCACGATTATTGGCTGGATTAGTGTCTAGGACTTTGTATGTTGAAACCACACTCAACATACAAGGCCATTGTAATTTGAGGGACCACTGTACAAGTAGTTGGTGCTTTCTTTTAAACTTTAATTCTATAACTTGTTCTTTGTGGTCAGACGTTGTCAGGTCTTGGAGCACATCCTGTTCCTACTAACTAAAGACCTAAATGTTATTTGTACTACAAGTTTAACAATTATTTGTACGTAATATAACCCAGAGCAAGTTGTAAAAAGTTATAAAGCTAAATATTAGTGATGAATCAAGAAAGGTCAAGTAAACATAAAAAGTACTCAGACTGTAAACGTCCTGTTTGCTATGTATTTTGTGTAACATTTACTTACCTTGCTGTATTCCTGGGGAGACAATAACTGTAATATCTGTAATCCTTGAGTATGTAATTAAAAGAAAAAAAAAAAATTGGATATGTTTAAAGAAAAAAAAAATTTCATACATAGAGCAGTAGTCCCGATGCTATAATCATTTGACAGAAAGCAACCAGACTCCCTGTCTCTGAGCTTTAGAATGAAGTCGAATTATACAAGCTTAGGCTGGATCCATACAGCATCGGACATAAAGCGTCCGAAAGTCAATAGTTTTTTTTCCAATGCACGACAGCGGTTTTTGTCCTGTTTTGCGCAATAACGGTGGTCTGTTCTTGTTTTTTTGCCGTTGCCCCATACAATTGACTGTATGGGAAACTGATGCCAGAGCTCAAAACACTGGCGTATTATATAACATGGGCTGGCTGAATGATCGTTTTTCTTTGTCATGTAGACATAGCCTTATTCTCACACTGTAAAGAAAAAAACAGGGATTTTGTCAGCACCTGTCTGCAATAATTACGTTCCACCAGATTCAAGTGACTTCTTTTTAATAGTTCAGTATACAGTGTAAACATTTCCAATGCATTTCAGGGTTGAACCAACCCCTTCATCATTAGTACAAAGATGAGAAATAGATGTTGGCTCGGGCAGTCAAAGATTTATGTTGTTTTGGAATACACTGCCCCACAGCTAAAATCAAAATTATGTTCCCCTTCTTTTGCAGGACCTTAGTGCAGGGGTTAAGCAAGTCCAACAACAGTGACCCTATAACATAAAGAATTGCACAGACCATTAAGTTCACCTCAGCACTGAGCCCCATCCTCCATTCACTCATATTACATTAACAATTGGATTGCAGCACAAGTGATGTGCCTGTTACTGGACTTGTGGCTCTGGTACACTGATTCTCCCAGACAATGATTCCTTTACTCATTAGGCTATGTTCACACGGTGTATTTGCAGGGCGTAATTACGCCCTGCAAATACACCGTGTGGACGGGGGCGGGAGCGGGGGGTGAGCGGGGGGGGCCGGCACTACGCCGGCCCATAGACAATCACTGCAAGCGGCGCGTATATGCCGCTAGAAAGTGACATGTCAATTATCTCCCCGCCCGACATAATCCATAGTTCTCTATGAGAACTGTGAATTACCGTAATGAATGGGCCGTTTTCGGCCCGTAATTGGCGCACTCGGCGCGTAATTACGGACCGAAATACGGCCCATTTTAAGCCGTGTGAACATGGCCTTAGAGTAACCTAATGGAGCCTTACGGCAAAGACTGCACCTTGCTATGTCCAGTGTTTGCTGTTCACTGCCCCTCATCTTGAGCACTGAGAGTGGAACAGAGCCCGGGAGCTATGAGGTTCTGAAGGAGTTGCTTTGTCTGCTACCCTAGGTCTTTCTAAAATTTCTGATCGTCAGGGGGATATGGTCTTCTCACCATGCTGTTTTTGCTATTCCTATCTAATCCCATCTAATTTGTAAACAGCAGTTCACAAGACTACAGAGCTCTAAAGCAGAGGTCCCCAACCACCAGGCCGCGGACTGGTAGGTTATAGGCAGGTATATGTCCCCCATAGGCAGGTATATGTGACCATAGGCAGGTTAAAGGAAGGTATATGTCCCTATAGGCAGGTTAAAGGCAGGTATAGGCAGGTATATGTCCTCATAGGCAGGTAATAGGCAGGTATAAATCCATATAGGCAGGTAATAGGCAGGTTATAGGCAGGTATATGTAGCTATAGCCAGCTAATAGGCAGGCATATGTCCCCATAGGCAGGTTACAGGCAGGCATATGTCCCTATAGGCAGGTTATAGGCAGGTATATGTCCCTATAGGAAGGTTATAGGCAGGTATATTTCCCTATAGGCAGTTTATAGGTAGGTTTATGTCACTATAGGCAGGTAATAGGCAGGTATATGTCACTATAGGCAGGTTATAGGCAGGTATATGTCCCTATAGGCAGGTATAGGCAAGTATATGCCCCATAGGCAGGTTATAGGCAGGTAAATATCTCTTATAGGCAGGTATAGGCAGTTTTTTTTTTTTTTTTTAAAGAAAAATACAAGTACTTATCTCACTCTCTCGCTGCTTCAACTCCCAGGCGCTCCGTCTTCTGGCACAGGCAGCATGATGTCATCAGGCCGCACAGGCAGTGTGGTGACATAGCACGCTGCCTGTGCCGGAAACTCCAGACAGCCGCAAGTCTGCAGCCATCCACTGCGGAGCATTTTTTGTGCTGAAAAAACACAAGAATATACGGTAATTATTCATGCAGTCACGCACTCTGCCCAACCACACAGGCTGTTTTAATTATAGCAGTTTATAATTGGGACATTCCTCGCTGAAATATGTAGGTCTGAACAAGACACCAAGAGAGGTAACATGTTAAAGTAGATTCCCATCTTTGTTGGGGTCGCCTTGCCATGGCAGATGGGCCTTTACAGTTTTGATCAAAAATGTACAATAAGAACCTCAAACGGTCCAGATAATCCACCTACACCCGTGACAGGTTCTTGGTGGACAAATGGAGTCCAGATACACACAGATATTGATTTTATTAGCTGGATTTGAATATGTAATGTGTGGTGGGTAGGCATAAATAAAGAACAGGGTAACATTTAGACACACTTCCTGAAGACGCATTAGTGAACTGTGCATTGGGGCGTCAGGTGTGATAAATGTGGAGTCTTTCATTATGGGTAAGATTAATTTATATATGATCATTTTTCATTAAGATTGTGCTTTCTTGGTCCTGTTTGTTTTCAATATTGGGATACTATTTAATCTGGGTGATAATAATGATATTAAGCAGGGACGAGAAGACCCACAACTAAAACCACTGCTACATTTTTCTGTCCTGTATCGTGTTGTTGTCGTCCATTTTTGTTTCTTATTTGGTTTGTAGATTGTGTTTTATTCTTAATACAATGTTGTCATATATTTAATGGTCCCTAGTCACCTGTTTTCCCTTTTTTCTGGATTTATATGTATAATTTGAGTGATGTTACCATATTTAGTTATCCTAGGTTGAGATTTTTGGAGGTATAGTCAATTGTCACATTAATTCCTAGCCAATGTATTCCTTACAAGCTATTTTGGTGTTGATAGTACTCATTTACTCTGTGTGGATTTGGTATTACCACTCAATATGTTAAAGCCAAAACCAGGCAAGTTCAAAGGTAGGTACAGTATGTATTTCTTTGGTTTTTTTAAGTATCCTTTTTTTATTTTTTTTATTTTAAAAGGGAAAACCCTTTCGAAAATAGTGATGAATTGAAACTTTTACCAGAGTATATCAGAAAGCTACAAAACTTTACTTTATATGGTGATTATGGGCGACATTTATGAACGGGGCTACACCAGATATTTGGTGCCTTTTCAGCCTGATATCAGGCGCAGCCCCGTTCATACATTTTTAAATCTCCCACGCGCCACTCCTGGGCGCACTAGAACCGTAGCGAAGCTACATATTTATAGCTTCGTTACGGCATTTCTAGGCGCATTACAGCTGGAACAGTTAGGCTAGGTTCACACGGCTTAACTGCAGGGCGTAATTACGCCCCGCAATTACGCTGTGTGGCCGGGGGCAGTGCGGGAGCGGGGGAAGGGAGCGGGGGGGGGGGGTCGGCACTTCACCGGCCCATAGACTTGCATTACCAGCGGCGCTTGTAAACGCCGCTAGTAATTCACATGTCACTTATCTCCCCGCCCGGCCGATTCGCCGAGCGGGGAGAGGAGACCATAGTTCTCTATTACCGTAATGACTAGGACGTATTACAGCCGTAAATTGCGCACTCCGGCGCATAATTACGGACTGAAATACGTCCTATTTTAAGCCGTGTGAACATGGCCATAGAGCACTTTCAAAGTGGTATACCTGATCCAGAAATGTCACCCTAACGCTAGAATGTGCCTGATTTATGACTCACTGTAGAGCGGTTCATAAATCAGGCGCATTCTATGCCTTTATTATGCGCATGAAATTTGGCGTTCATACACCAAATTTCATGCATGTCGCCCTATATATTTACTATGTACAACCACAAAACCCTGTTACAGCTAATCTTATGAGATCAATAACCTATGGTCATTTCTGCAGGATTTAATAAAATACCAATGGGGCAAAAGTATGAGGTTGTATCTATCTATCTATCTATCTATCTATCTATCTATCTATCTATTTAATTGTGGCAGAGGGCCCACAGGCAGTCACATGTTTCTGCCACTAGGTGGAGTAATACAGGAGACCTGCAAGCAACATGTCACCAAGGGTACCTGGTCTTGGTGGGGTAGGAGCCATCCATATATGTTGTCAGCCACAGTATGCGGTTGGCAGCCGTCTATAGTTATTTCCGGGTTGGCTTTTATCGGGAGCAGACAACGTGTTGGGTGAGTGTCTGCTCCCCGTGTTCCGGGACAGGCTTTGTGCAGTTCCCTTTAGGCCTATAAAAAGCCCAGTACTCCAGGTGATTAAGGGGCATGGTATGTTACCTGCAGTTTGGAGCAACAGTGGAGCTGGACAGAAGCTCTGGCCCCACAGGCTTAAAGGGAACCTGTCACATAGGTTATGCCCCCCTTTCTGAGGACAGCACAAGCTATTGACAGGCATGCTGTTTCCAGCGCCATGTCCCTTATTTTGTAAGATGCTGTCATTTCAGAGCATTTAATGCTCAAATCTTATTCATGAGCAGGTGTTAGCCCTGCCCACCAGAGGCTAACCCCGCCCACCTGGAAGTTATTCACATGTTTCTACCTATTCAAAGTAATAGTTTAATCAGTTGAGGTGGGCAGGGCTAGCCTCAGGTGGGCTGGGTTTGAAAAAAAATGATTCTTTTCATGACTCTCTACTGGCTGAAAACTGCAGATTTGAGCACTAAAAGCTCTAAATCCACAGCATCTTACAGAATAAGGGACACGGTGCTGGAAACAGCATGTCTCACAGTAGCTTGTGTTTTCCTCCTCAAGGGGGCTTAAACTATATAACATGTTCTCTTTAAGAGAAGGTGCTCGGTGATAGCCCATGGCATAGGACAGACAGGACGTTACTATATGTGTAGTGAGTGGCTAGACTGCTGAGGGTTTATTTTGTGTATTTTGCTTTATTCTCTGCTGATGTTTATCCCATATTGGAGAATAAAGCTGACTGAGGCCTGACTGAAAATGAATCCTGTATCCGACTGTCATTCTGTTTACCAAGGCAGTGATCTGAGACCTAAAGTACCCCCAGGATGGTTCCGGATGGCGTCCGAATGCATGTGAGGCGTTACATATGGTGGAGGATACAATGGACAAGTTTGACACATTGTCAGCACGGAGTGGTGCATATGAAAGCATATGAGAAGTCTTGCGCCTGATTGTGAAGCAGTGCTGCTAAAAGAGACACTGTGAGCTCAGTGGAGCAAATAGTATCGTAAATGAGAGGCACACCCGCAAAGATACTGTGGGATTTGAGATGCAGACTGCCTGAGTACTTAAGGGTCTGATTCTTCAGGGAAAGACAGGCACACTCAGAGACTTTAGCTATTTGAAAATTTCTTTTTGGCTATGGGAGAACTTATCAAGCATTTCGAGCAGGCAATTGTCCTGATGACAGAAGATATGGCCAAACAGCCAATTAATTCCCAGCAGTATCAGGCTTATGCCGTGGCTATACGTGGATATACTGAGGCCATACAAGAAAGGAAGGCTCAACAGCCCCTCAGAGTGTCAGTGAAAAAGGCTGCTGCTAAAAGGCCAGGGCATTCTTTCAAGAAGCCAAAGCTGTGTGTTCCTCACCAGCATTTTGAAACATATTTCGAGACTGTTGGTCATGTGCTCCGAGTTGAGTTTATTCTCGGCAGAGACTTCCCACATTTCTGGCAGTTGTGGAGGACACTAGTGTACCAGGCCAAACCTGAGTGTGCTGTGCTGCTGCTGGAAAGGGACAGGCCAGAGGACTTCCATATGAAATTCTGGCGCCTTTTCAGCCCGAAATCTAGTGCAGCCCAATTCGCTATATTTTTAAAAAGCCGCACTCCAGTATCAGACGCATTACAGAGCGCCCTCGGCAAAAATAGGCGCATTACTACTGGAACAGGTAAACCACTTTAGTGTCATCTTTGCACTAGAATGCGCCTGATTTATGACCCACAGTAGACCAGGTTAATAAATTCAGGTGCATTCTACACTATTAAAATGTGCATAAAAATTTGTGCCTCAGTGCCAAAAATCATACATGTCACCCTTAATGTATTGCATGTGGACTTTGAGAGTCATTGAAAAATCACTTAACTGCATTAATGTGTGAGAAATATGCTATGTCTGAACAGGGGGCTATAGAAGCTGCAGTTGAAAAAATAGAGGGGATTAGCTCAGGTGCGGACCTAGAGATCCTGACTGAGGATAATGCAGTTGGTCCAAACTTATAAGGGCAATGGAGCATCTTAGTTATGAGGAGAGGTTAGTAGAATTGAACTTATTTAATCTTCAGAAAAGACGGCTTCAGGGGGACATGATTAATTTATATAAATATATAAATGGTCCCTACAAAGTATGGGAAAAAATTATTTCAAGTGAAGCCCCCTCAAAAGACAAGAGTACATTCCCTTTGACTAGAGAAAAAAGGATTCAATCTCCAGAGGAGAAGGATGTTCTTCACTGTAAGAACTGTGAATCTGTGGAATAGCCGCCTGAGGAGCTGGTCACAGCAGGAACTGTAGAGATTTTCAAGAAAGGCTTAGATACCTACCTAGAACTAAAGAATATTAATGCGTACATAGCTATGTAAAATTCTGGATCCTGTCTGGTGGCTGCTCTGGGGTCAGAGATAGTGTCTCCACTGGAGCAGATTGGTTCTTGCCTTATGGGTTTCAGGGCATTAACCAGTGGTGAGGCTGGGCTTGAAGTCCTTGTCTCTCTCCCTTCACCCACATTTTCCCCACCCTTGGTTGAGCTTGATGGACACGTGTCTTTTTTCAACCGTACTAACTATGTAACTATGTAACTATGTGTGAATCCAATGGGTGATAGCAACCTGCAGAAGGGTTCTAGTACAGCTCTCTGTGTAACTCAGGGGATTGCTAAGTATGAACTAGTGGCTACAGAGATAGCCATAGTTGAGAGCAGCTTAGGTCTGTCCCTGGAGTCCATGGCTGCTGGAGCTATGTGTGAAGTTGGGGCAAAGAGTGAATTAGCTTGTTTAGAAATGACAACCCTATTGGTGGAGCAAACTAGCTCAAGTACGCCCCTAGAGGTCATGGTTAATAGTGCTGGGAAGAGGATGTGTGTCCTGTGATGGATAACAATCGGGAGAATTGTGTTACCACTACAATCTCAGGTGGAGCTAATGGGGTTTTCGGTAGCAACAAGGTGTTCTTTGCACCTCTGGTTGAAAAAGTTTATGAATATGAGTGCCCTTGAGCTATGTGTGGATTGTCTGGTTTCCAGTTGGTAAATGTGTCTACCATTGACCCCAGCGCACTGTGTGAACGTGATTGGTACGGCCAAGTTGCAGGTGCGACCCTAGTGGTAGTTGTGGACAACAGTACGAGTAGTGCAGGTAATGTGGATCCAGTGGTTGGTAGCCCCCTGGAGAGTAGTGCTATTACTACTGAGTCTAGTGCAGCTAAGGGGTTGGTTAGATTCCTGTTATGTTCTGCTCCTGTTAATCCCAGTAAGTTTGTCCTCACATAGTAAAGCAGAAATAGCGGGCTCTTGGATGGAGGAGTGTGTAAACAATGTACAAGGCTCTGGTGGGTTGTTTGAGCTTGGAGGGTCAAATGCAGGAGAGGTTCTGACAGGGACTGAGAGTCCTCCCGTGAGGATAGGTACAGGAGATATAGAGGAAGTATCTCCACATTGTGAAGCAGAAAATGAGCTGCTGGACAAAGTAGAGGAAGGTGTAACGGCCCAGTCCAGTATTTGTCAGGCGTCAGGAGGTGTGTTGTTACCATTAGTAACATGTTTATATCCTAGTTTAAGCCTCTCTTGTAGTATATCTAATGAGCAATGTATTTCTGTATTTGTGTGATATTCTGTGTGTATTGACCTCTAGTGGTGAAGGTGTTGTTATAGTTTCCATAGCAACCCACTAGGAGATATTGATTGGTCAGTTCATATGTCTGAAAAACAAGTGTTGAGCTTGATCAGAGCTCCTCCCCTGCAACCCATCAGTCTCTAGCATACATGCCAACTTTTGAAAGTAAAAAAAGCAGGAGATTTGAAGGCAGTATGCTACGCATGCAGCGCCCAAAAATCTGCATAACCACGCCCATCTTACAAGTAAGCCACGCCCCTTTGAAAAAAGCCACACCCTACTCCACCTAACTGTGTAATGGCTCTGGAAGACAGCTAAATTAGGGTTTTGGCGTCACCCAGCTTCCCTGGACTGTTGGATGGTCTATTCAGCATCCAGGAGAGCTGGGAGATACCGCCAAACTGTGCCCCAATAGGTAGGTATCTCGGTGGCCTATTTGAACCCTATAACCAGGTAGTAGCCTCCTGTAGCCAGGTTAATGCCCACTTCTAGCCAGGTAGCTGTCCCCAATAGCCAGATAGTGCCCTTACAGCTAGGTAGTGCCCTTTACATCCAGGTAGTGCCTCCATTAGCCAGGTAGTGCCTCCATTTGCCAGGTAGTGCCCCCAATAGCCAGGTAGTGCCCCCAATAGCCAGGTAGTGCCTCCAATAGCCAGGTAGTGCCTCCAATAGCCAGGTAGTGTCCCCAATAGCCACTTAGATGCTCCTTACAGCCAGGTAGTTCCCCCAATAGCTAGGCAGATGCCCCCTTTATCCAGGTAGATGTCCCCATGAGCCATGCAGATGCCCCCATGAGCCAGGCAGATGCCACCTTTATCCAGGTAGATGCCCCCATGAGCCAGGCAGATGCCCCCTTTATCCAGGTAGATCCCCCCATGAGCCAGGTAGATGCCCCCATGAGCCAGGCAGATGCCCCCTTGAGCCAGACAGATGCTCCCTTGAGCCAGGCAGATGCCCCCTTGATCCAGGAAGATGCCCCCTTGATCCAGGGAGATGCCCCCTGTAGCCAGGCAGATGCCCCCATGATCCAGGCAGATGCCCCCATGATCCAGGCAGATGCCCCCTTTATCAAGGCAGATGCCCCCTTTATCCAGGCAGATTCCCCCATGAGCCAGGCAGTGCCCCTATAGCTAGTAACAATAAAATAATAAAATCTACCTCACACTCCTCCCCTCACAAGCACTCAGTCACTGCACACACACCCCTCCCCTCACAGGCAATCAGCCACCCCCCTCCCCACACACACAGTCATCCCTGAACTCTCCTGTCCTGCTGGCATCCTAGTTCTTCAAACTCGGGGAAAGGGGGCGGAGCTTCACGGTTCCTGCTAAGCCCCCCACCCCGGCAATGCTCTCGCAGCTTCCTCTGAAGCTAGGAGCATTGCCGGACAGCGGCACCGGACAGAGGCTGTAGGGCAACGTCAAGAGACGCTGCCCGATGCCTCTGTACACAGATAACTTCCAGCTTCTCTAAAGAGGCGGGAGGTTAAGCCACCCAAGCGGGAGGGCGGGACACGACCCCCATTAGCGGGAATGACCTGCCAAAACCGTGAGGGTTGGCAACTATGGTCTCTAGTGATTGACCAGGGGAAAGCTGGCTCCGCCCACCCTCTACCCAAGAGGCTGTGCGGGTTCTGACAGTTGGTCAGTTGGTAGTCTGGCTTGGCCAGAGTCACATCTAACCTCCCTGCAGCACCTCAGAAATCCTGTCAGGCCTGAGGTTTAGTCCCCTAACCTGTTCCCAGGCAGCTATGAGGATTAATGCATGTCCTCATTGTCTCAGTAGGACATTCTCAGTATTTAGTAGTGCCTGCTGTCGGATTGGTGAAGTGTTAGAGGGTCTCCCATCCACCGTCCATGTCTTCCTGGCTTACAAGTCAGTGTGTCCATGCGTATCCCTCCTGCTTGTCAGTGAGCGTTTACAGCGTCATCTTCTCTCGAGTTTATTCAAGTAACTTCAAGTAACCATTCACACGCACCTTATAAAGGCTCAAAACCGCAAGTCCCTGGAGCAGGTCTGTCTACTTCATTTTGTTTATCTGCCATGGCCAAATCCATACTAACCACGGTAACCCCCTCTCTGAAGCTAAGGAGTCTGATCAAGCCTGCATTTACTCAAGCCGCCAATGTTGTTTCCGCTACAGTTGCTGCTACTGGTCTACCATTCTTCATAGGAACCTCCAGTCTTCCCAATTCTAGGGGGAAATCCCACACTTTTGCTGCCTTTAGAGAGAAAATATGTCATACCCTTGAACTTGTCTCACTTTCTCCTAGCAGGTATAATTGCTTCTAGGACAGCTTGAAGGGTCCAGTTTGCTGAAGAAGTGCTTTTCCTGGCACACCCAAACTGAAAATCCAGTGTTCAGCAGATCCTCAAACCGTATACTTTAAGGAATTTGGGCCCAGTCGCCTACAGAGGTGAGGATAACATTTTATAACAGACGTCAGATACCAGGTGAAACACTCCGAGAATACGCTCTCGCTTTACAATCTGCATACAGAGCACTGAGCCAGGTTGACCACCTAGACCCTTCTGCTGCTGAAGGTATTATCACAGACAGATTCATAGAAGGTGTGGACTCTAGACTGATACAGAGTCAGTTACGCATGTTAGCAGCACAAAACCGTAACTTGACATTCCTTGATTTTAAGGCTCTGGCACTACGTGTTATAGGAACTGATTCACCATGTGTCATGGGGGCTGGCGCAAGTGCCGTCGCCACCCGCGGCCACCCTCCTGCCCGCAGGGGATCCGGAGCGGGTGCCGCGGCCATCCCCCTCCTGTCCGGGCCCCGGCGCCTGTCCACGCTCTGGTGCTCTCTGCTCCTGCCTGTCCCCGGGCCGCCGCGCGCATACCCGCTGCTTAGGGCAGGTGGCCTG
The DNA here is from genome assembly GCA_025379985.1 of Phyllomedusa bahiana. Lineage (NCBI taxonomy): Eukaryota > Metazoa > Chordata > Amphibia > Anura > Hylidae > Phyllomedusa > Phyllomedusa bahiana. The sequence continues at coordinate 55,993 of JAODAL010025263.1, forward strand.
GATTTAAAGGGCCAGTGCGCCGGTAATGAGTCAATTGCCGGCCGCTGGTCCTATATATGGTATATGCCTCCTGTACTCTCTGCCAGATTGTTGGTGTGCGTTTAGTGTGTTTTGAGAGTGTTGGAGTTCCGTATTGATTACCCGTGTACCAGTCCGTTCCGCTACATTTTCTGACCATGCCAGTTTGCCGCCTGCCCTGACCGTCTGCCCGTTTCTGACCACGAACCTCTGCCGCCCGTCCTGACCTCCTGCCTGTCCCCGACTATGTCTCCGGATTACGATTCTGTACCACGCACTCCCCGGCCGCCATCGCAAGCAAGTCACGTCAGGGGTAGCGACCTGGTAGCCTCACACCGCAGTAAGTCCATCCCGCTTTGCGGCGGGCTCTGGTGAATACAGGGGGCTACTTAGACTCCGCCCCATGGCGTGGTTAAACTATCTTCGCTTGCGGTGGTTCAGAGAATCCACCAATCCCTTACATCATACACCACTTATACCCCTACTACTTATTCCCAAGATATGGCTGGTAAAGTTTTTTGTTACACCTTCATTACCTTCTGTGTTACCTATGCAAGCCACCAAGCTGCACAAGCAATCTAACACCTGTTAGCACCACCGTTACTCAGGATACACTTGCACAAGTAGTGGATTCTTTTTGCCAAGCTTTAAAGGAGTTAAAGGACCATTCCTCCTCATCATCCCATGAGTCTTCTGCTAGTAGGCCATTGTCTCCAGAGCCTCGCCCCAAATTTCGTCCAACACAGATAGGCCACCGCTAGCAAGGTTTCAAGAGCGCGAACATCCCTACTGCATTTATTGTCACCTGTATGGACATATCAAGTTGCAGTGTTATCAGTTAAATGGGATACCCCCGAGTCCAAGAGCCGGCCCTCAGGAGGTAATGCCAAAGGCCCAGAGAGACAATCACAGTGGTTTTCGAGGTTTTTATCAAAATGCCCGTAAGTAACTGTATGGATTGATGGTGTTCCCCTTGAAGCTCTTGTTGACACCGGTTCCCAGGTCACCACCATTTCAAGACAGACTTTTGAAAAACATTGGGACCCCCGTGTATTGAAATCGGCTGACAAGGCTAAAGTGCAGTTGATTGCTAGTAATGGTCAGCCCATTCCTCATTTAGGCTACTGGGAGCCTACTCTGCAAATCGGTGATCATAAATTGCCACGTCAAGGTGTTGGAGTGACTGAGTCTGACGGAGTTAGTACAGCCATAGTGTTAGGCATGAACGTAATCCGCCATGTGTTTTCTGAGTTGTTGAATGCCTTGCATGCCTCTGCCCTCTGTTTCCTCCCATTACAGGCAAGTAGTTCAAAAGACCATTAGAGCGCTCACCGCCCAGCAGAAGTTCGCCAACCCCAGAGGAGAGATTTGCCGAGCCTGTACCAAAGATATCCGTCCCATCATTCTTGCTGCCAAAAGTGATACTTTGGTCTGGTGCCGAGTTCGACCTGGAACTGACAATGCTGACTACAAAGCTCTGATTGACTCTGTCAAAATTAATGGCCATCCCCTTGTAAAAGCTGCCAGAAGCATTGTTGCAGTCTCCAATGGACAAGTTCCTGTACGGTTGGTTAACCTCAGTGAATCCACCGCCAAGCTCCCAAAGTTCACCACAGTCGCCCAATTATACCAGCTGAATCCTGAAGATATCCTGGACGAAGAAACCCTCGCCTACCAGAAATCTATCCAAGCTACCTCTAAAGGTCCTAACCAGTCTACAACCCTCTGGTGAGAGGAACTGAACATCGGTTTATGCCAAACTCCCATTGAGCATGTCAACGGTGTCCGTAAAGTCGCCAAACATCATTCTCAGGCGTTCAGTAAACATTCCCTGGATTTTGGCAAAACCAGTTTAATCCAACACCTTATCAATACTGGTAACCATCCTCCCATCAAAGAAAAGCATCGGCCTATCCCTCCTGCCAACTACCAACAGGTAAAAAAAAATAATTAAAGAAATGAAAGACACCCGTGTGATTTAAGAGAGTCAGAGTCCTTGGGCCGCACCAATCGTTCTGGTGAAAAAGAAAGACGGTAACATCGGCTTCTGCGTGGACTATCGCAAATTGAGCAATATCACCCATAAAGATACGTACCCTCTCCCACACATAGAAGAGTCCATTGCTGCACTTGGCTCCGCTGCCTATTTCTCTACACTTGACCTCAGTAGTGGTTATTGGCAGGTTCCCATGGCTCCAGAGGATCAAGAAAAAACAGCATTCACCACTCCTATGGGCTTATATGAGTTTACCAGTATGCCCTTTGGACTATGCAACGCTCCTGCCACTTTTCAACGACTGATGGAGAGATGTTTGGGTCATGTGAACTTTCAAAGTGTTCTTCTATACCTAGATGACGTCATCATGTACTCTCGTACTTATGAGGAACTTCTCCGTCATTTGGCTGAAGTATTCCAAGTACTCATAGAGCATGGCTTGAAGATAAAACCATCCAAATGCCATTTTCTTATGCCACAGGTGAACTACCTAGGCCACGTTGTTAGTGCTGCCGGGATCCAGCCAGATCCAGAGAAAACCTCTGCAGTCAAGAATTGGGAAACTCCCAGAACAGTGAAAGCGATTGTAACGGGTGTGGTGGATTCGCTGGACCACCGCTAGCGTTGGTGTAAGCCACGTCAGGGAACGGAGTCTAAGTAGCCCCTGGTTTTCACCAGAGCCCGCCACAAAGCGGGATGGACTTGCTGCGGCGTGAGGCTACCAGGTCGTTACCCCGACGTGACTTGCTAGCGATGGCCGGGGGCCCGGGGTAGTGGTGGTACAGAATCGTAATCCGAAGGCGTAGTCGGGGACTGGCAGAAGGTAAAGGGGAGGCGGCAGAGGTTCCCTGGTCAGAGACAGGCAGACGGTCAGGGCGGGCGGCAAAAAAGGCAAGGTCAGGAACGTAAGCAAACGGACTGGTACACGGGCGATCAGAAGTTTAAAATCTCA
>JAODAL010025264.1:0-58957 GCA_025379985.1 Phyllomedusa bahiana
CAAATTAAAGAAGATAAAATACCAAAGAATTTGTGTTGCAATATTTTCAGAAGAAAGAGTATTATTACAGAATTGCGGGGGCCAATACTTTTTCCCCCACTGTACTTTTTAATGCTATCGCTCACGACTTTAAATACCCAAAGGGTTATCTACCTGTTCCTGTTGTTTTCATTTAAATAAACAGCGTTTTTACAATACAAAACATTTTTTTTTTTTGGTTGCTAAATTCTTTGAGAAATTTTTACATCCGGGGGTTAATAAGCGTTGTTCTGTTGGTGACTAAAAAAAACCCGTCTTTTTTACCCCAAAAAAAAATACATTTTGCCTTTAGAAAAATTTCATACCAAGTTTAATTACAAGTTTTTCTCTTGCTGTGTACCGTAAAATACACCCCATAGAAACACCAAAAAGCTGGTTTTTTTTGGTTGCTCAATTTTTTGCGCAAATTAATCCAAGGGGAAAATAATTTTTTTTCTGCAGTTGTACTTAGTAAAGAAACTTCTTTTTCCCCGCCAGAGAAGAATTTTGCCTTACAAATTTTAAAAAATCTAAGGTTTTTTAAGCTGTTTGTGTTTAAATTCTTAAAAAACACGGGTTTTTTAAACAACACTACAATCATTTATCCTGCCCTTTTTGTGGAGCGCAAAAAGGGGTTACCTAAGCTTTTTACGGGGTTCTTTGGATCAAATACAGGGTGTGTATTTATCACTACAGATATTTTCCCATCAAACATGTCTGTACATTTTAGAACAAACAGTATGTCAACAAGAGGTGCAGGCTCTTCACCTGCAGGGGCAGAGGAAAAACTTCCTGGGCAGCCCGGGTCGCAGACTAAAGGGGACGCACACCCCGGGGTCCTCGGTGAGGCCACAACTGCCCTGTCATCTAGCGGCCGTGGTTGTTCAGCAACCCAAAGGTTTCTTGATTGGTTTACTAGGTTCCACCCCCTCCCAGAAAATCTGAAAACCCCCCCAAAGTCGGTGGGAAGTCGACACAACCCTTAGTTGGCGGGGGCCCGGGAGCAATCAGCGGCCCTCACCTGTCCTAAACCCCCTCGCCCCCACCCGTTCCCTCACCAGAATTACTATGTGGTTGGGGCCAGCGCCACATATAGCGGGATGAAAATTTGAGGAGGCAGTCAGCAGCTAGTTGGCAGCAAAGAAAGGGGGCCAAATTTTCCCCCTGCTTCTTACAGTAGGGGGAAAAGTATAGAGTTGAGAGGGGCAGGGGAGGCATGTTTGGGGGGGTCAGCCTCGCAACCCAAGCCGGTGATGAGGACCAGTGAGGATAAACACAAAATAGTTATGAGAGCCCGGGGCACTTGGGGGGGGTGAGGCAAAGGCTTCTCATCCGGGAAATAGGGGTAGCTTGCGCCAAGGCAGCGCCACCCACAGGGTTGTGACCTTAGTCAGCGGGGATAGCCAGAGTGAGGCAGGACCAACGGCCACGGGAAAAAAAACCCCCTTCGCAGTCCAAAGGTAGGGGCACAGGGACTCAGCAAGGGCGGCGGAGTATCACCAGTGGGGAGCGTGGTGGAAAAACAGTACTCGGCAGTGTGGCATTCTTTGCAAGACGCCGGAGGAGCCAAATAGGGATAGTAAATCGTGGGCAAAAGTGAAGCTTGGCCAGGGAGTTAACTTTGGCACCACGGCCCTGCGCCAACAATGCAGCATCACCTTTGGTGGCCGGGGAGAAAACGGGCTCAGATGGGTGGTCCCCCCTGATCCGCAGCAACCCGCAGCAGCCACCCAGTGGCACCATGCCATTCCCAGCCAAGGGCTCCACCACCTCTGCAGAAGGGCGTTTCTCTTTGACTCATCTCCCGGCCTGATCCCCTTCCTCGCTACCTGGCCCAGCATCCCTTCAGCGAGGCGATTGCAAAGGAAAAACAATATGCTTTCCAACCATCCTAATTTTCAGAAGCTGACCAGCCCTTCCAAGTTGTTGGTACGCAGTCCCTCCCATTCCAAATGGTTTTGGGCTCTGCACCGTTCAGAAACTAATGGGTTTTTGCCGAGCCAAAGGAGATTCCAAGCCGTAATTTTTTTTTCCCAAAAAGGGCAGTACAGCATTCATAAATTGTAGAAAAAAAGTCCTTGGATTTTCGGTTTTTTTTCAAGGTGCCGAGCCGGGGATTCTGGAGCTGTACTTTCGGCAGGGCCCAGTACATGTCCTTTTGGCCCATTGGGTGAATGTGCTTCCTGCCCAGGCCACCAAAAAACTTGGACGGAGACCCGCTTTTCCCCCCACTTTTCCAAAAATGCGGTCCCTTCCTTCACCACCACCCCCACCCCTCAGCCTCCACAAGTTTCTGCTCCATCAAACCCCTGTGTAGGGCAGGGTGTCCCAGTTCTAAAACCTGCTTTTCCTCGGCGAACGAAGCCACAGGGAGGAACTCCCCTCATGCAGCAAAATCGTGTGGGCTCTCTCCCCCCCAACTGCAAAACGGGAAACCCTGGGACGGGACAATGGGGGAAAATGGTGCTGCGCGCAACAGGAGGGGGTCCACCCCTGGGGAAGGGAAAATTGTTCAATCTGCTTTTGAAAAATTCCTGAAGTCTTCCACCAATCTTTAAAAAACTGAAAATGGCCCGGAAAAAAGGCATGCCTTCATCCCTTCCACAAAACGGAACACCCTCCTGAATTGCGCGGGAAACGGCTACCCCAACAACTTGATATGCGATGTTTCCTCCCCTTGGAATTCCCGCCCCACATGTTGACTGTTGAACAGAGAAAACCTAAGATTTTTGATGACCCGGCGGGGCAGGAGTACTCCCCTGTGAACTTTTATGTCACCATGGCTGCTCATGCGTCAACTGCCTTTGTTGAGGCCCTTGAGGGGGCACTTCCCTTCCACTGCTTCATGTCCTGGAACAGAGCTGAAAATCTGTTGGGCAGGGATGGAACGTGGCGACTACATCTTTTGGCCCCAAAGTCCCCTGGGGACGAAAGGAGGGGAGGAATTGGAGCAGAAAATTGTCAGTGAAATGATTGGGTTTTTTTACCCAGGGGGGCAAAAGGAGGGGAAGGCGGGAGGAGGAAAGGGGTGGAAAAGAGGAAACGAGGCAATACCCGCCCCCAAGCACCTTGGATTTACAGTGGAGATGGAGGGAGGGAACCCCCCGGAGTACTTGTGCAATGTCCCGCAGCTGCTGATTTGCCTGGCTAGTGCGCGAAATCACCATCCGGAGGGGATGATTCTGGCTCTCCCCTGAAAATTGGAGCCTCGCTAGGTCCAAATGGGGGCCTTTTTCCGCTGCTGGAAAAGGGGGGCAAACCAAATCAAGGGAAATCCTCGTTTCGTTGGGCCGGGTGACTATGGGGCATCTTCCCTCCCTACAGGGCTGACCCCGGGGTTTTTCACGAAAGAAATACTGCCCCCGGCTCTGGGGGAAGGTGGGGGGGGGAGCAGCAGTACCCGTCCATCAGCACAACCAAGTCTGGAGTCACTGATGGCAGCTCCTTCCCCCGCCAGTGAGGAGGGCAGTCGCCACAAGACAAGACCTGGGCAGACCCGAACCAACAGGGGGTGGCCCACTTGGACCAACTCTGCCACCCCGTTAGAAATCCGCTGGAACGGGCAGCCAAACTGGGTGTGTGGCCCCCAAAATTGGCAGTTTGCATTGGGAACTGTCCTGCCCGGCCAATAGACCCCCAACTGACCCTTTGTCAAGATGAAAACAGGCGTGGATCGACCAGGATTTCCACACACCAATGCCTTAGGCGTCAGACTACATCAGCCATGACACCTCACCCAAACTGTGAGAAATGAGTCTGGGTTCAAACTACCTGCCTCAGCCACTATTCTGATGCTGCCCCCGGCCTGATGCCACACATCTGCTGACAGTTTTCTCTATGTGCCTACCACCATCTTTACCAGGGACTGGTATTGCCACCAACCTCCACACTCTGTCATTGTGCCACTCTATGACCTCATGCTGCTACTGTTGTTGCTGGTGCTGTGACATCCACACTCTGTCATTTTGCCACTCTCTGACCTCATGCTGCTGCTGCTGTTGTTGCTGCTGCAGTCACCTCCACACTGTGTCATTGTGCCACTCTCTGACCTCATGCTGTTGCTCCTGCCGCCGTCACCTCCACTCTCTGTCATTGTGCCACTCTGTGGCCTACTCCAGTTTTTGCCACATCCAGAATGTCATTGTGCCACTGCCTGACCTCATGATGTTGCTGTGGCTGCTGCCGTGCCCTCCACACTGTGTCATTGTGCCACTGTGTTGCCTACTCCTGTTTTTGCCACCTCCAGAAATTCATTGTGCCACTGTCTGACCTCATGCTGCTGCGGCCGTGACCTCCCACTGTGTCATGTGCCACTCTGTGGCCTACTCCAGTTTTTGCCACCTCCAAAGTCATTGTGCCACTGTCTGACCCATGCTGCTGCTGCCGTGACCTCCACACTGTGTCATTGTGCCACTCTGGCCTACTCCTGTTATTTGCACCTCCAGAATGTCATTGGGCCACTGTCTGACCTCATGCTGCTGCTGCTGTGACCTACACACTGTGTCATTGTGCCCCTCTTTGACGTACTCCTGTTTTTGCCACCTCCAGAATGTCATTGTGCCACTGTCTGACCTCATGCTGCTGACACTGTCACCTCCACTCTCTGTCATTGTGCCACTCTGTGACCAACTCCTGTTTTTGCCACCTCCAGATTGTCATTGTGCCACTGTCTGACCTCATGCTGCTGCCGTGACCTCCACACTGTGTCATTGTCCCACTCTGTGGCCTACTCCTGTTTTTGCCACCTCCAGAATGTCATTGTGCCACTGTCTGACTTCATGCTGCTGCCGCCATGACCTACACACTGTGTCATTGTGCCCCTCTGTGGCCTACTCCTGTTTTTGCCACCTCCAGAAAGTTATTGTGCCACTGTCTGACCTCATTCTGCTGTCACCGTCACCTAAACTCTCTGTCATTGTGCCACTCTGTGACCTACTATTGTTTTGCCACCTTCAGAATGTCATTGTGCCACTGTCTGACCTCATGCTGCTGCTGCCATGACCTCCACACTGTGTCATTGTGCCACTCTGTGGCCTACTCCAGTTTTTGCCACCTCCAGAATGTCATTGTGCCACTGTCTGACCTCATGCTGCTGCTGCCGTGACCTCCACAATGTGTCATTGTGCCACTCTGTGGCCTACTCCTGTTTTGCCACCTCCAGAATGTCATTGTGCCACTGTCTGACCTCATGCGGCTGCTGCGGTGACATCCACAAGGTGTGATTGTGCCACTCTGTGGCCTACTCCAGTTTTTGCCACCTCCAGAATGTCATTGTGCCACTGTCTGACCTCATGCTGCTGCCGCCGTCACCTCCACTCTCTGTCATTGTGCCACTCTGTGGCCTACTACTGTTTTGCCACCTCCAGAATGTCATTGTGCCACTGTCTGACCTCATGCTGCTGCTGTGACCTCCACACTGTGTCATTGTGCCCCTCTGGGGCCTACTCCAGTTTTTGCCACCTCCAGAATGTCATTGTTCCACTGTCTGACCTCATGCTGCGGCTGCCGTGACCTCCACACTGTGTCATTGTGCCACTCTGTGGCCTAATCCTGTTTTTGCCACCTCCAGAACGTCATTGTGCGACTGTCTGACTTCATGCTGTTGCTGCCGTGACCTCCACACTGTGTCATTGTGCCACTCTGTGGTCTACTCCTTTTTTTGCCACCTCCAGAATGTCATTGTGTCACTTTTCGGGACCTCATGCTACTGCCACCGTCACCTCCAACTCTTGTCATTGTGCACTCTGGGGCCCTACTACTGTTTTGCCACCTCCAGAATGTCATTGTGTCCACTGTCTGACCTCATGCTGCTGCTGCCATGACCTCCCACACTGTGTCATTGTGCCATTTCTGTGGCCTACTCCAGTTTTTTGCCACCTCCAGAATGCCCATTGTGCCACTGTCGACCTCATGCTGCTGCTGCCGTGACCTCCACACTGGGGTAAATTGTGCCACTCTGTGGCCTACTCCTGTTTTTGCCACCTCCGAATGTCAATTGTGCCACTGTCTGACCTCATGCGGCTGCTGCGGTGACCTCCACACTGTGTCATTGTGCCACTCTGTGGCCTACTCCAGTCTTTGCCGCCTCCAGAATGTCATTGTACCACTCTCTGACCTCATGCTGCTGTGGCTGCCGCCATCACCTCCACACTCTGTCACTAATGTTGCCACCTGAGCTCTCAGCTTGTTTTTTTTCAAGCTTTCGCTGGCATGACTTTATCAGGCTACATTCCCGCTTCAGTTTTTTGGTCAGTTTTGCCCTCTTAAGTGCCCAGGGAATTTTATAGTGAAGCGTTTTAAGAGCGGCGGCAGTCATCTGCGTATCATACTAAAAACAACATTGTATTTAAGACCAAACCAAGCTCCCTTTTCATATTTAAGCATGGCACAATGTTCTACAGCACCCTGCAGGCTCTGTGCAGCCTGGAAATAGCTGTTTTTAACGTGATTCGTCCCGAAGGTATTCGGACCGAATTTAATTTTGTCGGGAAATTCGGCGAAGTGACCGAATCGAATTTTTGAGAAATTCGACCATCTCTAAAGAAAATAGGGGGAGTGATTACAGCCAGAACACTCGCAGCATACATTACACATCTTAAACAAATTATTCCTTTACACTTTTGCCAGCGATAGGTGCATATAACTTCTATTTAATAAACCGATGATGGGAAGAGTAACTTTCAGCTGACAAGACAAACAAGTAATGCTCAGCGGAGCAATGGCAGACACATTAAATCACATTACAATACATTATATACACAGACATCCATCAAACAAGCAATATGGCTGTGAGCCTAGATCAGGGAAACAAATTAGTTAGAAGGCTGAGGAGCAGGAAAGTCAGGAGCCAATGACTTTGGCTGATGCAGGGGCTGGTTTTATTTAGGCACCTTTACCTCAAATGCGGATACCTTGGTTGGAGACAGGGGCACCTGTAGCAACGAGAACAGGCCCAGATGAACAGCCTGTAGCCCGGTCATGACTCTCGCCACACGATGAATTAGGAGCTGGGGCAGAAGATGCACCTCGATACCCCACCCTAACAGAAGCAGAAATTTGCGCACGCAGCTCAGCAGGTGCAAGTGGAGCAGTTGATTGTATCGCCGAAGGGGGGAAAGGGACATTGGGCACAGCCAGACTAGAGTAATTGTTCCAGGCAGCAACAATACAGGTGATGGGGCTGTATATGGTGACCTTTGGGGCAGGTGGTAACTGTGTAGCCTCTGGTGGCACTTCTCTTCCAACAGCTCTGCTTCTCACTGAAACCATTTCCTCTGGACGACTGGCTCGATCTGCTCTCATCTCCGGCTGACACCTTGGCTGCTACATTTTGCCTTGTAGGATGGACAACGACCTCCTCCAGCTCTTGATAGAAAGCTAGGGCTTTTTCCTCCTCTTGAGCCCAAACTTCTCCCTCAGGGGCAGGCTTGTTCTCCTCCAGATGAATGGGCAGGTCAAGCTGTTGCACAGCTGCAGCCCAGTATCCTTGTGACGACATACACTTAGTTTACCGTATCTTTTGTCCAGGTACCAGTGGTACTTCTCGGCAGGTCCCAGTGCTTGGCCGATCTCCTGTTAACGGAAACTTCATGCTCGGTCTTCTCATCCTTCTGACACTTTGAGACCCAGGGGGCAGAGGTGTTGATGCTATTCATGAATTCCGCTGCATCCCGTTCAGCCTCCTCTCTACTCCAAGAACTCCTCTCTACTCCAAGTGACCTTAACAATGGTCTCCGTGGGGATGCAGGTGGTACCTCACATGGTTCTCTCGATGCATGACAGGTTCTGCCGGCACACCAGTCGCATCTTGCGCATCTTGGTCCGTCTGGAGCTCTGGTTGCACCGCAGACGGTGACAGGAAAGGCTGGTTAGCTCTTCTGGGAGTGGGCTCTTGGGGTCTCTCCCCCACCTGAAGGAAAGGCTCTGGGGTCTTTTCAGCCTCCGCAGGGCCAGCACTCCTCTCAGTTAGCATTCTGTCTGGGTCAGGCTCTTCTTCACCCACCAAGGCAGCCTCCATTTGCACTGCCGCCAACTGCAGAACCACCTGCTCCAACATATGGTGTTCCTATCCGAAACTCCACTGCGGTTATTGACTGTGTGGTTCTTCATGTTCATTTGTGAATTGGATTGCCTTCTCTACTCTTTCTCTCTCTCCTGCCAACCTTGCTGCTGCTCCAACTCACTCATTGCAAACAAGTAGAGCATGATACAGGCGGAACTGGAGGAGATCACCAGACATAGCGACCACTCCCTCACTATTTTGACACCCCTCCTCTCTCTTCTGGCAACATTCTGCTTGGGCGGGACAAGAACACACTCTTCTCGGAGTCTAACAAAGTTAAGGATGGTAAGATGGCGGTTTTCTTGCATTTCACATGCAGCAAAGACTTAACAACTTGCAATTCAAATTAATGAACATAGTAAAGAGAATAGGGCACTGACCACTGAGGTAACCCACTAGTAAAAAGAATCCAGCCTGAGTATGCATTAATCACCACCTTGTGTTTTCTTTCACTGATCCAGTTACTTATCCACTTGCAAACATTTTCCCCCTGTCCAAGCATTCTCACGTTACTTATCAACCTTTTATGTAGCATAGTATCAAATGCTCTAGAAAAATCTAGATATATGACATCCAATGCCTCACCTGATCCAGTCTAGAACTAACCTTCCAATAGAAGCTGGTGAGATCAGTTTGACATGACTGATCTTTCATAAACCCATGCTGGAACGGAGTTATTTATTTTTAATAAAATATTCCAGTATAGTACCTCTTAGAAATCCTTCAAACATTTTACCTACAACAGAGATTAAACTTAGTTCTACAGAATATTTCTGCACATAACACTATATCAATATGTTCAGCTACTCCTGCTCTATTACCCACAAATTAGATATCATCGTCAATGTGACAGGTTCCATTTAAATTCAACTCTCCTCTCACCTGGGAACCATGTGCTATCACTCTCTGCCCTTTTTTCAGCGGGTGTTGCAGTGACATTCCATTGGAAAAAAGATCAGAAAAAAACAGAATGGCAGAGAGTAAGGATGGCGCATTACTGGATCCTAGGTGATAGAGGAGGTGAGTATAAAGGGAACCTGTCACTTTAAACATGTTATCTGATCTGTGGGCAGCTATATGAAGCAGGAAGAGCTGGCATAGTTTTATGTAAAAAAAAAAAACAGTGATCCACATGATTTACCACCCATCTTCAGTGAGTCATTAAAATTGCCTTCTGTTTTTATACTTGTTTACAATTTCCCAAAAATGTAATTTTAAACACACAAACTCTTGGTAGAGATGTTGAAACAATGTTTTTTCACGTTTATTTTGCCCCAAATACACACTTAAATAAGCATCAAAAATGCCTTTTAACTCTTCTCCATAGACTACCATGTAAAAATAGCATTCTAGTTTAGATTATTCTAAAGTATAGGAGACAGAAATCTGCCTCACACAGTCTGCACCATTTCCTCATTGAAATTCTGCACTTTCAAGGAGGAACAAACTTGTGAACGTCCTCATACAGCTCTTCAGAATTAATGGTCTATAATTGCCATGGAGCTGGATGGAGTAGAATTAAACATGCTCAGACTCAGGCATTGTAAATTGTTAACTCCTCCTGAATTTTTGTGCTGGTGAGATTGTGAATCCCTGTTCATGAGATCAGTAAAGGTCAGAGTAGATAGTGATCCAACTTGTTCTACATCTGGGCACAAAGGGCCTGCCCGAAATTGGATGTGATTTGGACTCACAGGTTGGAGACCAAATGAGAAGGAAGCCCATGCAGAATGAGATATGTTGGATGAGAAAGCTGGCTAATTGAGTCACGGACGGCAGACTGGTATCGATTCGAAATGTGCCATCTTTGAGAAACGGTCAACCATGACCCAGATCAACGTACAACCTGCAGAGAGGGGAAGGTCTGTGATAATGTCCATAGTGATATGTATCTAGGACGTTCCAAGTATAGGTAAAAATTGTGGAAAAGCCTGGCAGGTCTTTTCGGGGAATTTTATTATGGGCACAAACATGACAAGTAGATATGTAATCCTTAATGTCTCAGGACAGAGTTGGCCACCAACTGTACCTCGAAATTAGATGCAGGGATTTGTGAATCTTGCAATGACCTACAAGTTTGGAGGCATGTCCGCAGGATAGAACTTGCTTGCTTAAGGCTGGATGGACAAAAGTCTTCCCAGTTCATATTTAATGAATATAGATTTGTTGAGGCTAGTGGACCTGGTCAAAAACATCTTGAGGACCGAGACAATGTATCAGCTTTGATATTCTTCTTAGCAGTATTGACTGTGATATTCTCTTTGCCTGAAATGCAAAGAGAAACTGAAGCAACAGAAGAATGGACCAGCGAGCTTGTAAAGCATTTGGGCCCTGTGCCGACTGCAGATGAGTAGATTCTTATGGTCCATATAAATAGTCATCAGATGTCATGCTCCCTCAAGAAGATGGCGCCATTACAATTTTATGGCCAGGAGTTCTTGGTCTCTAATGGTGTAGTTCCTTTTTGTGGGTGAGAAGGTCTTGAAAAAGAACCCACTAGTACCCTTTAGCCATTGTCATTCTTCTGGGACACATCTGCCATCACTCCTATAGATAAGGAATCAACCTTGAGGAAGAAGGGCCTTTCAGGCTGCAGACAGTGAAGCATGGATGCTGAAGTGAATGCATTCTTCAGATGAGAGAATGCTACTACAGGTTCTGAAGTCAAAATTTTGGGATTACAGCCGTTTTTGGTAAGAGCAATGACTGGAGCCACCAATGTCGAGAAATGTGAGATAAACTGTCAATAGTAGTCTGCAAAGTCAAAGAATCACTGGACAGCCAGAGACTGATAGGTTGTGCTCGGTTGAGGACAGCTGACTATTTCTCTGGGTCCATTGACATTCCTTGCTCCAAAATCTCAAGAATGGAGGGCTCATGCATTCAAAGAGTGGATTACTTATTTATTTAATTTCCCCCTATCCTGTTTATCATTAGTTGAATCCATGTGAAAATGCATGTTAAATAGGATGTTAAAGAATTTAACCACAAAAGTGATCATTGACCACTCTTATAAAGCCTCTTCCTATATGCACATTTATTCAATTTCTTTCCTTTCACCCTTAGTGCAGGATTGGCAGCCACATTGGGCCATCATTTTTTTTTCTCCTGTGGATGTGTATGAGGACTTATCTTGTGAAAGATGAATTCATGTTTTTTTTTCTTACTATGGGACTTCACCATGTGATCTCCATGATCATTTCTGTAATATAGTGCAATAATTTTTTTCAAACACCAACTATATGGCAAAGGACTAGGGGAATGTACTCCTAAAAATACCCATAGATAGCAGGTGACTAGTCAGGGGGAGAAATCAGTGTGTTTCCACTAAAAGAAAGCTAGCCAGGGGAGCAAAAAAGACACAGAGAGAATGGAAGACGCCACAGGACAGATCAGGAAGGTGCACAAGAAGGTTTAGACAATTTTTATAATGCTTTATATCTCAGAATTTAAGTTTTTATCTTGTTACACATCTACTAAAGTCTTTTTCATAACAATGAAGTCTGACATTCTTTGGAAAGTACAAAAAGACGTAATTTCAAAAGCAGAAGTTCACAAGTGTGATAAGATTTTTTTCCTACAGTTTACTGTCAATCAACTACTTGTAAATTACAACATTAAGGAAAAATTACTAAAGAATCAGTATATAGAATGTGCCTTTCAACTTTATAAGCAATCTTTTGTAAAACTTTATATTATCGAATGTACTTGTAGCTTAAAACTGTTGTATATGCATTGTTAAATCTGCTCCTACAAGGGAAAACCGTGAAGTAAAGAACCACCGGACAATTCCTGGTCACCTTAATTTTTATACACTGTAAAGAGGTTGTCAATTTTATTCAAAAATTTTATAATAAGGTACTGCTGTCCAATACAAAAAATAACTCATACACACCTTCAATCCAGCACTGGCTCTGCGGAGTCTCTCCTCGGCCTGATGTTTTCTTTCTCTCTATGGCCAGATGGGATATCATTGCTGCAGCCACTGATTGGCTGAAGTGGTCACTTGCCACTCCCTTAAATCACTCTTTGAAGTGACCATCTCTAAACAGATCCTGAGTCTCTGCAATTTTTGGTCCCTCTCAATCCAATTATGTGCCAAATGCGGACTGGTCATATATATTTGGTAGGTGGATAGTGCCCATGAGAACCACAACTGGAGATGTTGTATCTTTGTTTTGAATAGTGGTAAGCAACAAGACCTTGAACTATAGAATATGAAACAGCAGGATGAAAGGTTTGTGAAGAGAATGAAGGACATGGAGGGAAAGCATAGTGCCAAAAATATCTATTTGTCAAACTCTGGAGAGGCAAGTTTTAGCTGGAAAAAGTCATCATGGTGGTTTGGGCCAGACAGAGAATCTGTAACACTAAAGGTTGCTATCAGGGAAGATGTCACTGGTGACAAACTGGATGCAATTATTTATTCTGTCTTTGACTACAAGTGATCAATAAGGTTTTTTTTTCTAGTCTGCCTGGACAATAATCTATAATATTTAGTTACTCTCTTGATTATTATTTTTGAGTAGGCTAAACTATGTACACAGATTTCAGATTCTGGTACAGCATAGTGTTTTCTATATTACTTAATAGAGCACATGAGTCTTTGGAAACACCACTTAACACCAGGATCGTTCTGTGCTCTAGTCAGCTATGCTAAGTGTAACTGTCACTGAGCAGCATTCACAGTTATAACTATATTATAACTTACAGGATCGATGTTAGGGCAGTACAGCTGGGATTGCCGTACGGGAACTGGCCACTCTGTGAAGCAAGAGGGGGCCCTTGGCTGTCAGCAGCTACCACCTCCTTGTTTCACAGTAATGGTAGTGACGCAATCACCATGCCTGCTCTGTTTCCTGTCCTAGGCCTCAAGCATAAAGCACTAAGTTTGAGGATAAGAACAGACGGTATCGCCAGCGGAGCGTGAAAGGTGAGTACCTACCTACCTTCTGAGTGCCCCTATCTACCGGGAGTCCCTATTAACCTACCTACCTATTGAGGGCCCCTATAGCCTACTTACTTGGGGGCCCTAATTGCCTCAGCAACTATTGGAAGCCCTTATTAAACTTGCTACCTACTGGTGGTGCCTATCTACCTACCTATTTACTGAGGGGACCCTCCAAAGGTTCATCTCAGTACTTTGTTATATATCCTTTGTTGGCAATGACAGAGGTCAAACGATTTCTGTAAGTCTTCACAAGGTTGGCACACACTGTTGCTGGTATGTTGGCCCATTCCTCCATGCAGATCTCCTCTAGAGCAGTGATGTTTTGGGGCTGTCACTGGGCAACACAGACTTTCAACTCCCTCCAAAGGGTTTCTATAGGATTGAGATCTGGAGATTGGCTATGCCACTCCAGGACCTTGAAATACTTCTTACGAAGCCACTCCTTCGTTGCCCTGGCGGTGTGCTTGGGATCATTGTTATGCTAAAAGATCCAGCCACGTTTCATCTTCAATACCCTTGCTGATGGAAGGAGGTTTGCACTCAAAATCACACGATACATGGCCCCATTCATTCTTGTCCTGGTCCCTTTGCAGAGAAACAGCCCCAAAGCATGATGTTGCCATCCCCATGCTTCACAGTAAGTATGGTGTTCTTTGGATGCAATTCAGCATTCTTTCTCCTCCAAACACGACGAGTTGTGTTTCTACCAAACAGTTCTATTTTGGTTTCATCTGACCATATGACATTCTCCCAAGACTCTTCTGGATCATGCAAATCCTCTCGAGCAAACTTCAGATAGGCCTGGACATGTACTGGCTTAAGCAGGGGGACACGTCTGGCACTGCATGAGTCCCTTGCGGTATACTGTGTTACGGATGGTAGCCTTTGTTACGTTAGTCCCAGCTCTCTGCAGGTCATTCACTAGCTCCCCCGTGTGGTTCTGGGATTTTTGCTCACCATTCTTGTGATCATTTTGACTCCACGGGGTGAGATCCAGTGTGGAGCACCAGATCAAGGGAGATTATCAGTGGTCTTGTATGTCTTCCATTTTCTAATTATTGCTCCCACAGTTGATTTATTCACACCAAGCTGCTTGCCTATTGCAGATTCAGTCTTCCCAGCCTGGTGCAGGGCTGCAATTTTGTTTCTGGCTTCGACAGCTCTTTAGTCTTCACCATAGTGGAGTTTGGAGTGTGATTGTTTGAGATTGTGGACAGGTGTCTTTTATACTGATAACAAGTTCAAACAAGTGCCATTACTACAGGTAATGAGTGGAGGACAGAAGAGCCTCTTAAAGAAGAAGTTACAGGTCTGTGAGAGCCAGAAATGTTGCTTGTTTGTAGGTGGCCAAATACTTATTTTCCACCATAATTTTCAAATAAATTCTTTCCAAATCAGACAACGTGATTTTCAGGATTTGTTTCCTCATTTTGTCTCTCACAGTTGAGGTCTACCTATTATGTCAATTACAGGCCTCTCTCACCTTTTTAAGAGGGATAACTTGCACAATAGGTGCCTGACTAAATACTTTTTTCCCCCATTGTACCTACCTACCAAGGGGCTTTTACCTAGCTACCAGGGGCTCTACATACCTAACTACCAGGGCACCAAGGGGGTAATTCTTATCATTTGGGGCTCTATGGATGGGACATTTGTACATGGGGGGCACAGTTAGGAAGATGATAAAAAAGTGAGGAGTCGCAGGTGTTTGTGTTTTGAATTCAGCAGGGACGAGTTATGCCCAGGAGAATTCGACATGGCGGTCTGGACCAGATGGAGAAAAATTGGGAAAGTGAACGACTCATCAGACAAGATGTTCAGCTTGTTCATGAGCTAGCATTAGCTCCACCCACCGATGACAGCCCTGCCCCATCACAGCTGGTTAACCTATTACTTTGAATAGATAAAAACCTGTGAATAACCAGTATGTGGTCGGGGTTAGCCTCGGGTGGGTGGGGCTAATACCTACTCACGAATAAGCTGGACTCTGTTCTGGCAGAGCAGGTTGCAGATTTGAGCATTAAGTACGACATGTACAGTATGTACGGTCTGGTGTCTCTTCAGCCCGAAAACTGGCATAGCCCTGTTCTCTTTATTTTTAATGAGGTGCACTCCAATTTTAAGCACATTACAAAGCACCCATGGCACTTTGTGATACATCTGAGATTGGGGGCGTGCTGGAGGGATGTCGCACTACAGCCTTAAGAACCTACACAGATATGACTTTTGAATGATAAATCCAAGCACATTACTGCTGGAACGAGGAGACCCCTTTAAAAGTGGTTTACCTGAGCCAGAAGTGTCGTTTAGTAGCTGGAAAGCGCTAACTCTATGACTGGCAGTAGAACAGGTTAATAGATTCAGATACATTCTACGCTACTAACACACACAGAAAAAATGGCATCTGGCGCCAAAAAACCTACACATCGCCCTAAATGTTCTGAAACAACTGAATCTTACAGAATAAGAGGCACACTGCTGAAAACCACATGTCTGTCATTAGCTTGTTCTGTCCTCAGCAAGGGTGGCATAACCTAAGTGACAGGTTCCCTTTAATGTGAAAATCCAACATGGATTGTGGCAAGAAATATTGGTTGTTACCAGTCATTTGTGTGTAAAAATTGGAAAGTTATAAAAGTACATACAAAGGACCAATACCAGACCAAAGAAGACCATAAAGCATCAGGAAAACTCAATGCATAAGGCATTAAAACAGAAAATTCTCAAAAACAAATAAAAAACAAATGGTGGAAATATTAAAACAACTGAATGAAAAGGGATTTAGACATAGAGGGCGACATGTATGAACGGGCTTTTCGCCTGTTTTTTGGCGTAACCTGCGCCTCCCCGGCCCAAATCCGCTGTTGGACGCAGGGATGCGATGTTAGGCCCAGCGTTCACCACTTCAGCTGCGCCCCGCATGAAGGGGCGTGTAATGGGTGCGGTGTAGGCGTTTCGGGGCGGGATGCGGCGCGCTCGAAAACTCCGAGGCATGTACAATCGCGAGTCGGCAAAATGCGGTGCATTGCAGCACTCGGCAGCTCCAACAGGCAGACCTGGTTGATTCTGGTCTAAATGCTCCGGCAGAGGCAAAGTGAAGCGAGAACGGATTATGAGAGGAAACATATAGAAGATCGCAAGAGAAATTTCGGCTCTCAGCTCCGTGCGGCATGGAGTATGATTCCCAAAAAATCGCCTTATAAAGGCGTAAAACATTCTCAGAAAAAGAGCTCAAACCTTCAAAAATAAAAAATACATAAATAAAATCACTTTCCAAAAATCTAGAACGGCGCTACATCAGGAATTAGGATATTGGAAATTGCCGGGAAATACAGTAATTCAAATTCTGAAAGCGCTTCTCATTGGTCGGCATAAACCGGCCAATCAGAATAGGAGCGACAGTGAACTATTAAAACCTAGGGAGAAGTATGGACCAATCAAATTCAAAGGCGGGACAGTTCAAAATACTGTAAAAATTCAGAAAAGAGCTGATTGGTTGAGCTAGCAGGGGCTTGGCTATCTCGGCCAATCAGAATAGGAGCGACAGGGACCCATTCTAACCTATGGAGAAATATTGATCAATCAAAATCAAAGGCGGGACAGTTAAAAATACAGTAAAAATGCAGAAAAGAGCTCATTGGTTGAGCTAGCGGGGGCTTGGCTATCTCGGCCAACCAGAATAGGAGCGACAGGGACCCATTCTTACCTATGGAGAAGTTTTGATCAATCAAAATCAAAGGCGGGACAGTTCAAAATACAGTAAAAATGCAGAAAGCTGATTGGCTGTGCTAGAGGGGGCTTGGCTATCCCGGTCAATCAGAGCGCGAGCTTTTTGTCACATTGCAGTCTATGGAGAGATCGGCGCAATGTAATCTCAGCTCTTAGCGCCGTGCGGCATGGAGTATGATAAAAAAAATAATTTTTATTAAGTGTGAAATATCATCTGTAAAAGAGCTGAAACCTTCTATAAACATAAATCAATTAAATCCCAAACAACGCATTTGTCGCCGAGACCGGCGCTACATAAGGAATTGGGATATAGAGAATTGCCGGGAAATACAGTATTTCAAATTGTTTAAGCTCTTCTCATTGGTCGGCATAAACCAACCAATCAGAATAGGAGCGACAGGAACCCATTCTAACCTATGGAGAAATATAGACCAATCAGAATAGGAGCGACAGGGAACAATTAAAACCTATGGAGAAATATAGACCAATCAAAATCAAAGGCGGGACAGTTCAAAATACAGTAAAAATACAGAAAAGAGCTGATTGGTTGAACTAGCGGGGGCTTGGCTATCCCAGCCAATCAGAGCGCGAGCTACTTGTCCCATTGTAGTCTATGGAGAGATCGGTGCAATGCAATCTCGGCTCTCAGCGCCGTGCGGCATGGAGTATGATTAAAAAAAATCATTTTTATTAAGTGTAAAATATTATCTGTAAAAGAGCTGAAACCTTCTATAAACATAAATCAATTAAATCCCGAACAACGCATTTGTCGCCGAGACCGGCGCTACATCGGGAATTGCAATATAGAGAATTGCCGGGAAATACAGTAATTCAAATTGTTTAAGCTCTTCTCATTAGTCGGCATAAACCAGCCAATCAGAATAGGAGCGACAGTGGCCCATTCTAACCTATGGAGGAGTACTGACCAATTGGAATAGATCTCGCTCTGCATTTCTTTTCCCCATAGAAATCTATGAGAAAGTAGCTCGCGCTCTGATTGGCCGGGATAGCCAAGCCCCCGCTAGCTCAACCAAGCAGCTCTTTTCTGCATTTTTCCTGTATTTTGAACTGTCCCGCCTTTGATTTTGATTGGTCAATACTTCTCCAGAGGTTATAATGGGTCACTGACTGTCGCTCCTATTCTGATTGGCTGGTTTATGCCGACCAATGAGAAGAGCTTACAGAATTTGAATTACTGTATTTCCCAGCAATTTCCAATATCCAAATTCCCGATGTAGCGCCGTTCTAGATTTTTGGAAAGTGATTTTATTTATGTATTTTTTTAGTATGTTTCATCTCTTTTTCAGAGAATGTTTGACGCCTTTATAAAGGCGATTTTTTTTATTCATACTCCACACGGACATCTTTAATGATTTCTCGCTGTTTTCCAGCCTGTCTCGAAACGGAATACATGTTAGGCGCAGTCCCGCACAGCGCCAAAGTCCCGCACTGCGCCCCACACACTGGCGAGGCGCGGTGAACTTTTCCCCGCATGTATGAGCGCACCTCCTCGGACGGAGAATCTTAGGCGCAGCCCCGCACTGCACCCAAGTCCCCACACTGCGCCCCACACACTGGCGAGGCGCAGCGGACTTTACATGCTATGTATGAGCGCATTACCTCGGCCGGTGAATCATAGGCGCAGCGCCGCACTGCGCCTAAGTCCCGCACTGCGCCCCACACACTGGCAAAGCGCGACGGACTTTACATGCTATGTATGAGCGCGCCCCAGCGCCGACATAAATCAGACGCAAATTTCGCCGGAAAACTGACGAAGAGGTGCGTCCCGACATGGTGAGCTTCATACATGTGGCCCAGAAAGACTAAACAAAGACTAGCACAAGCTAGACTAAACAGAAGAACACTAGGTTACATGAAAACTAAGTAAGAGTAGTATTCAGTGGTAAATTACCAACTTACATTGTCCAAGGAGCTGATGGTGAAACTTTTGTTTGGTGTCATTCTAATGAAAAATATAGTATAAAAATGTTTGCCTGTGAGAACCATCACTTTCACCACTCATATATAATATGGAGCTCAATGTCAGGTAAAGAACCACGGTAGATTGCAATCATTACTTTAACAGTCAATGCACAGGAATACATAGAAACTGTGGACATTTTCTGATGCCATTTATAGAAAAGAGTATTGTGATACCACAGAGCAAATTGTGTTAACGATCTCCTTTAGTAAAGCATATGAAACCTAAAACATGGCTGTTTTACCTACCTTAAATTAAATTGGTCTATGACATTGCTCTGTTCTTTGATAACTATTTATCAATTGTCCATCAAGAAAATTGGAACCTGCTTGCTGTAGAATATTACTTAGAAATGGTGAAATCCAGGCCATATAGATTTTAGGCTGTCATAAAAGCTTAAAGAGGAGCAAAAACTGACAAATTACATTTTGTGAAGGTACTACAAATGGGGCGATACCTTTGGATAAGAATAAATTGTTTTTCAGCAATACAAAAAATTTTACAATTTTGTTAATCCTTCTATTTTAAAACAGGTTTTATGTTAAGGAAAGTGTAACGTGATTGCATTTTATGGCTATTGTGCCATAGGCATATTCTTAGGTACAACAATCCTTAAAAACAGATTGTGACACCTCAGCCACTTTAGAATAGTTTATAATATCTTCAGATCAGAACATGAGATCGGGAACATATTTATTGTCCATTTGGAATTTTTTTTGCTTTAAACCAATGGACATTCTTTAGCTCAGATTGTAACTAAGTCATATGAAAAAGCTGAGCTTTGGATCATATTTGTAATTAATTTAAAGAAGTAGCTCAGATGATTTTACAAGAATATTTCCTTATTTCACGTTCTTGGTAAAAGCTCACCTCTCATGAACATTTTGAGAGAATCCCATAATATACATGCCCTGACATGACTTTACACACTGTGTATTTTTGTTTATTTTAGAATTAAATAAGTATCAATAAAGATATCTGTGTTTTGATTTCTACAACAAGCCCCAGCAACCAATAAAATATTGAAACCTTTTTTTGTGTTCAGATATTGTGCTCCTAGATGTGTCTAGAGACTACTAAATTGTAACACCCTAAGCAGCAATTATTGCAACCAACCACTTCCTATAATGTGGTTTCATTCTTTCACATCTCCTTTGCAAGTAGCTCTAAACTGTATATTAAACCTTATCATAAAAAGGAAGTGGTCACAACAAAGTTTCTAAAAGACACTGTCACAATCAAAGGAAATTCCAGAATAGAAAATTAATTGTTGAAATGCATCTGTCTAGGAATATTTAACGCACTAAGGACTTCTAACATAATAATATGGCACAGACAGGTTTCTATACAGAACGTGTGTTGTATCACTGCAGCACTCTGAGTGGGCACTGTCACTGTGCCCAAATAATCTAAAGCAGGATTGAATCTGTTAAACACACACAATGCTACTTTTATTGTGAAGTTCAGTTAAATTAAACATGATATGTTCTTTACACCTTTGAATGCTGCAAGCAAACATAATCACAGAATATAAGGGGGAAAGCAAAGTGGACTCCCTGTAATGTAATCTATACCCAAGTGGAAGAAGGGACCTATGGGGCTGGCAGTCAGACAGCAATAATAACTATTGCTCTCTGTTTACAATAGGGTACAATAGCTTGTACCAGGTTTATTATTTAATTGCCAGAGTAAAGAAATCTAGCTGTAGAATATGTTATGTTCTAAAATAAAGCACAAAATACTATATTTTCTCCCCTGCCAGCACCATTGTTCCTGCAGTCCCTTGTCCAGGCTCTCTTTGCACCACAGTGATGGTGTGCTATATTGACTGGCATCACTGGTATGGCTAGTAATCAGCTACAGTGTTCATGTGTCATCCAGGCACTTTATCGCTACTATCATGTATACAGAGAAGCAAGGGACATACAGTATCTCAAAAAAGTGACTACACACCTCACATTTTTGTAAATATTGTATTGTATCTTTTCATGGGACAACACTTTCAATGTAAAGCAGTCAGAATACAGCTTGTATAGCAGTGTAAATATGATGTGTCCTCAAAATAACTCAACACAAAGTCATCAATGTGTCTGGCAACTTGAGTGAGTACACCCCTAAGTGAAAATAGGCAAATTGTGCCCAAAATGGCAATATTTTGTGTAACCATTATTATTTTCCAGCACTGCCTTAACTCTCCTGGATATGGAGTTGACTTGAGCTTCACAGGCTGCAGTCACTGGAATCCTCTTCCACTCCTCCATGACAACATCATGGGAGTTGTGGATGCTAGAGACCTTTCACTCTTCCACCTTCTGTTTGAGGATGCCCCACACATGCTCAATGGGGTTAAGGTCTGGAGACATGATTAGCCAGTCCAGCACCTTTATCCTCATTTTCTTTAGCAATTGGTCATCTTGGAGGTGTGTTTGTGGTCATTATGTTGGAATACTGCCCTGTGGCCCAGTTTGTAAGGGAGGGGCTCATGCTCTGTTTCTGTATGTCACAGTAAATGTTGGCATTCATGGTTCCCTCAATGAACTGTAGCTCCCCACAAAAGACATGGTTCTAGTAATCAATGTTCTTATTCTGCTTCTCTTTAGTAAACTGTTTGCAGGCTTTATTGAGCATAATTTTTAGAGGCTTTCTTCCATGGTGACAGTCGTGTAGACCAATTTTCTGCGTGGAGTACTGACAGGCTGACTCCCCCACCCCCACCCCTTTAACCTCTGGAGCAATGCTGGCAGCACTCATATGTTTATTCTGAAAAAAACAATCTCTGGATATGATGCTGAACACATGCACTCATCTTACATAGTTAGTACGGTTGAAAGAAGACACGTTTCCATCAAGTTCAACCAAGGGTATCTTCTTTGGAGAGGTCTGTTCTGAGTGGAATCTGTCTAGTTAAACCACTGTAAGGTCTTGGCCACTGTGCTGCAGTTCAGTTTCATGGTGTTGTCATTCTTCTTTTAGCCTAAACCATCTTTATGTAGAGCAACAATTCTTTTTTTCAGATCCTCAGACAGTTCTTTGCCATGAGGTGCCATGTTGAACTTCCAGTGGACAGTATGAGAGAGTGTGAGTGCGACAACACCATCATTTTTGTCCAGGGCAATTTTTCCTGAACTACAACTCAAAAGCAGGGTTTGATTTTTAGTAACAGGCAAGTCCAAACAAAGGCAGTCTTGTTGCACTCACCCTTCCGGAGACTCTTTATTTCTTTCCTTTGGGATCTTGGATTATAACAGACTGTCTGCACGGAATACCAGCACCTCCACTCCCCCGGCAAATCTGCACCACTCAACAAATAACGGTATACGATTAGCGATGAGCGATTACGTCAACTATCGTCATCGGGTCGATAGTCGATATCGTCAATTATCATGATGATATCCGATAGTCGATAATAGATTATCGCCGATGACCATTAAAGTCTATGGGAGAGGAACAACACCTTCATTCTTACACCCAAACAGGGCTGGAGAAGCTGGAATTAACATCCACAACAGGAAACTGGATACGTGCTACATCTTAGGCAACACACTTAGGTTATAAAAGTCACAGAAAAAAAGTCACAGACCATTCACTATCCCTGTCTTGTACCACAGCATGACCCTTAAACCTGCATGACCCACAAATTAAAAAGTGCCAGAAGGCAGTATTATTTGAACCATCATTTTACTTGAACTGGACATTTATTATCCATGTCCTGGGCCACAGCATGAGCCCTGAACCTGCATGACACCCAGATTAAAAAAGTGCCGGAAAAAGGAGTCTATTAACCACCATTTTAGTTGAACTGGACATTGACTATACCTGTTCTGTACCATAGTATGGCCATTAAACCTGTCTGACCCACAGATTAAAAAGTGCAAGAAAAAGGAGTCTTTCAACCACCATTTATTTTCACTGGACATAGACTATCCCTGTCCTGGGCCACAGCATGAGCACAAAACATTCATGACCCACAGATTAAAAAGTGACAGAAAAAGGAGTCTTTAACCACCATTTTAGTTGAACTGGATATTGACTATACCTGTTCTGTACCACAGTATGACCATTAAACCTGTCTGACCCACAGATTAAAAAGTGCAAGAAAAAGGAGTCTTTCAACCACCAGTTTAGTTTCACTGGACAAAGACTCTCCCTGTCCTGGGCCACAGCATGAGCCCCAAACCTGCATGACCCCAGATTTAAAAAGTGCCGGAAAAAGGAGTCTTTCAACCACCATTTTAGTTGAACTGGACATTGACTATACCTGTCCTGGGCCACAGCATGAGCCCCAAACCTGCATAAACCCCAGATTAAAAAGTGCCGGAAAAAGGAGTCTTTCAACCACCATTTCAGTTTCACTGGACATTGACTATCCATGTCCTGGACTGCAGCATGACCCAAAAACCTGCACAGGTGCCCTTATGGACCATCAGCAGAAAATGTCTCAATAAGAAATAAACTATATTAAAAACAACTCATTTTCCATTACTGCTGCTGCTAGAGCTACTTGCCATGCTACTGGTGACATTGTTCCACCGTGACATTAGAATGTGAAGCAAATGAAACAGGTGTCGACAGTAGGTCAACGAGGCCTGTCTGAAAATCCTGCATTCAGGAAATTACTGATCAAGGTAGGTGAGGCTGTAAACGTGGATCACGCAGGTTCAGCTGGCAGGGCCGGACTTACAGTGGGTGTGGTGAGAGCAAGGGCTGGCGTCCATCATCTATTAACACGCAGGTTCAGCTAGCTGAGCCAGAGTTAATGTGGGTACGTTGAGAGCCAGGGCTGGTGTTCGTCATCTATTAGCACGCAGGTTCAGCTAGCAGTGCCAGAGCTACTGTGGGTGCGGTGAGAGACCAGGCAGGCATCCGTCATCCATTAACACGGCAAAAAATGCCCTTATAATGCAGCATCGAAAACAGTCGTGCTGAAGCAGAGTGCGGAAGCGGAAGTGTGAGCTCAGACCTCCAGCCTTCCTCAGTACACAGTCAAGACATGTGTAGCGCTAGATAAATTTCTGACTCTACGAGAGCGTTTGCCCCTCCGTATGAGTGCGGACCAATTGAGCTTCACTTTGAGATGCTGGTGGTCGACGCTCCTGTTTCACCCATTTTTCTTGGCATTCTTTTTCTCGTTTTACTCAATGTGTTGGAGGAAATTGTCTCTGTTCTTGGGGTGGCGAATGTGCTCCATACACCATATCCTCTGAATAACCTACATCTGTTCAAGTCTCCCTGTACCTCCCTTGTACAATTTAGAGGAATATTTGTATCAGCTATTTTGTAAATGCAAGTTTTTTAGTAGTTTAATTCTAGAAAAAACACATTTTTAAAATAGGATGGAATCCCACCACGTCTTTGTTTCTCTTTTTTTTTATTGTATTAAATGGATTGTCTCACTACAGGGATTGCTAGCTATGTTAAAGATCTTGCAAAAACAAGTCATTTTGCAATATGTGTCCATTAACAGTGTCCTACCTATTCCTGTTTTTGACAGCACCATCACCCTTGAGCCACTCTTGACAATTGTGAAGAAAAAATGTCTGTTAGAAACCACATTTTTTAGAATAGGACCTGTAGTATAGCTGCATTTCACAGCAACATGCCCCCAAAAATTCAAAACATGACCCTTGAGCCACTCTTGACAATTGTGAAGAACAAATGTCTGTTAGAAACCACATTTTTTATAATAGGACCTATATATTTGCTGCATGTCAAAGCAGCATGACCCAAAAAATTATAAAAATGACTTCTCAGCCACGGTTAAAAATTGCGAGGGAGAATTGCCATTTAGAAGCCACATTTCTATTCCAAAGGACCATGATTATAGCTTTATCTCACAGCAACATGACCCCACAAAATTATAAAAATGACTTCTCAGCCACTGTTAAAAATTGTGAGGGAGAAATGCCGTCACCCACTAGGCTTCTGCCACCTTGCCTGCCGCTGCTGCCGCGACGGCTACTTGGCACTCTACTGCTGTCATGTTGCTGACGTTGTTCCACCGTGACATTTGAAGACCGTGAAGCAGACGCAACAGATGTCTCCAGTTGATCAATCAGCAAGGTCTCCATTTCCTGCATTTTGCTCTTTATTTGGGTGGGGGGAAGGAAAGTGATGAGTTTTGTTTTGCACCAGGGATCGAGGAGGTTGGCCACATCTTCCTCCTCCACCCAAAATTCGCACCAACCTCTTTCCAAAGCAGGGACGTCGGTAACGTCGGTGTCCAGGCATACCTCCACCTCCTCCTCCTCCCGCACAGCTTCAACACAGCCCTGACTTGCCTCAGATGATGCACCCTGAAAGCTGGGGCGCCGCCTTGCACTAGCCCTGGACCCTGAACCACTGCCTAATGAAGACCGATAAAATTGTGAAACTGTCGGGCCTTGTGGATTCGACAGAGAGAGAGGCTCCGTGTCCACATCTGTGTCCGTCTCCTCCTCCGTCGCTGGATGGATCTGATGTCTCAGAGTGTCCAATGATCGTTCCAGAACTAAGATCACCATACTGCTCATGCTGACAAGGGCATTGTCCGCAATGACCATTTTGGTGGCTTCTTCAAAACTGGCAAGGATGGTGCAGAGCTCTTTCACCTGCCTCCACTCTCGGTGGCTCAACACCCCGAGGTCCGCACCGCTGCTTGTCAGGCCATGTGTCACTTCGTACTGCGTAATGGCATTGTGCTGCTGCCACAATCGCTTAAGCATGTGGAGGGTGGAATTCCAGCTTGTTGCCACATCAACAATGAGACAGTTGACGGGGAGACCGAGCTGACGCTGCAACACAGCCAGGCGGGACGAAGCAGGGTGCGAACGATGGAAGTGCGAGCTCAGACCTCGAGCCTTTCTCAGCAGGCAGTCCAGACCCAGGTAGCACTTTAGACATTTCTGGACGACAAGGTTCATGACATGTGCCAGGCAAGGGATGTGCTCCAGCCTACCGATCTTAAGGGCGGCCAGCAGATTTCGACCGTTATCGCACACCACCTTGCCTGGCACAAGGTTCTTGTCACCCAGCCAGCGCTCGGTCTCATTGCGGAGAGCCGTCCACAGCTCCTGGTCTGTGTGTTGACGGTCTCCAAGACAGATTAATTTCAACACGGCCTGGTTTCTCTGGGCACGTGATGCCACCAGAGGACCTTGGGGGAAAGAACCCTGCACCATCCCTGCGGTTTTGAAGAGCATGCGCCGAGCCTGAGAGCCACCGTCACCACCAGAGACATCCACCCAGCTCACCCAGTGAGCTGTCACAGAGATATAGCGGCCTTGGCCGTGCTTACTAGTCCATGTGTCGGTGAAATAAACACAAAGTAGATAAGCCAGCTCACCTCTCCAGACTGGACAGCACGGATCCTCCCGGTGCCAAGGAGAAACAGCAAGTGAAATGCAAGGAAAATTGATCCAGCTGTCCTTCAAAGATAGTGGTCCAATGATGAAAGTAAAATCCTATTTATTCAAAGTAGCATTAAAAAGCAGAATGGTACAATGCAGGCAAGGTATGAAACCGCCGACACGTTTCGGGGCCAACCCCTTAATCATGGCATACATGTTAGACATAAAGACTGACTTTATATAGTATGTCCTAGAAATGCACGTACCTGTAACGCCGCGCGACTGACCGTGCCCGCCCACCTCTCGGCCCGCACTGCTTCCGGGATCCCCAGAGTGACGACACATGGAAGTCACATGACAATGCGGGCGGCGCCGTCCGCGCCTGCGTGAACAGCGTGTCACGCCGGACGCAGCCAAGGGACAGTTCCCCGTATAGACACCAGGCAACTCAGCACTGCGGGCTAGCGAGAACGGACACTGAAAACACCCGGCGGACAGGTGGCGGCAGCAACAAAACAAATAAGTGCAGCATAAAAAAGAAAAAAGACAACAATACATAAAAAACAGTAAATTTTACACATAAGAACAACACAGTAATACAAAAAAACTTTTGTTTAACGTTAGTGCTGTAGAACGAAATGTAATACATATACCAAGGCACAATAATGCAGTGTATAGGCCATAGATAGAGAGACTACTTCCACATATTATTAAAGAGACTATATCGATTTGAGTTAGTGTTATCATATTAGGAATAGCCTCAATTAGTGAACCAGTCAAAACTAATAATGGTATAAGATTTCATTCTTGATGTTAAGTCTATTAGGCATGATAGTATCTAAAGATGTTATCCAGAACGCCTCCCTGTCCAATAACAAACGTCGTAGGTCGCCACCCCATTTAGGCAAGTTGACTTTTTCTATTGCAAATGCCCTAAAAAACTTAGTGTTAGAATTGTGTTCTGAAATAAAATGTCGGGCAGCATTCGAGATTGTACGGAACCCTGGATTCTCTATGTAATTGAGATGTTCGCAAATGCGTACTTTGAATTTACGGGACGTGGAACCTACATAAAAAAGATTACAATGGGTACAGGTAATAAGATAAATAACTGAGATAGAATTACAATTTAAATATTGTTTTATCTTATATGGTTTGTCAGGGAAGTGAAAGTTTTTGTCCTTTTTGGGGGCAAACAAGTTTTGCAAGATGGACCCCACATAGGATCCCACTTGGGGATCCCGAAGCGGGCGGGCCGCGATGGGGGGACGGTCAGTCGGGGGCCCGTTACAGGTGCCGGCAGTCACAAGGTAGTGCTTTCTAGGACTTTCTAATAAAGCAGTCTTTTTGTCTAACAATAATTTTTAGATCCCCAGGGCTGGCCGGCAGGACGGCTTTTTTGGCAAAAAATGCCTGCCGGGCATCGTTTTGGGGGCGGGGCAAGGGCAAGACGGGGCGGAACCCCCTTGTTCCCCAACGGAAAGGAAAATTTTTTAAAGGGCCCAAAAGCCTGGAAGCCGACATTCGGGGCTTTTGGCTTTGGGAGGTTTGGGTTAAAGTGTTTTTTCTGCTCCCAAAACCCGGGGAAGACAGAAGGCTGGCTGCGACGCCGCTTACGGCCAAGTGTTGCCTCCATTTCAACCATGCATTCGCCATGTGACTGACTTGGTGGGGGGTTTAAACAAAGATTCTTGCCTCTTTGAGGGTTTTTACGCAAAGATGGCTATGACATCCGGGGTGAAACAAGCTTTTTCAAAAAACCCCAGGCTTGAAGGTCCGGGCCCTTTCGAGGTGAAAGCGGGGAGCGGTGTTTCCTGATGTGGCGGGGCAATCATCTCAGCGGACTTTTGCGACCGCCCTCCCCCTTTTTTGAGGCGGGACCGAATGACAACCCCCCTTCCTCCCCGCCAGTATGAACCTCGAAAACAAATTCTGCAAAAAAGATCACTTGGATCTGCAATTTGTCATCACATCATCAACACGGACTTCGTCGTCCTGACATTCCATCCAGGAGCTCGGGCTAAAAGAAAGAGGCACGAAAGGCGTTCCCGACCCCCCGGGATTTTTTGCCGATTGCCGGTTTCCTTCCCCCTCTGATGGCATCAGTAACTGGGCTTCAGAGCAAAAACAAAATCTAATTTTTGGCATCTTAACTTTTAACATGCCTCTGTCCCCAACTGCTTTGTCATCAAAGGGGCTTCGAAAATGGATTATCCACAGTGGTGGGTACAAGAGTTGACATTTGGGCTCCCTTCGTTCATGTTGGAGGGATGCTGAGATGCTGAAAACGATATTTTGGCCGGACTGGGGGGCGAGGGGAAAGGGAGCTGGTGCGGGTTGTTTAACCATGAAGAACAGTTGGTGCGCGTTCTTTACTGAGATTCCAGGGCCCTGACCAGCAATAGGGTGACGGTCCTGAAACCACGATCCGCTGCTTGTGTGTTGTCGCCACACTGGAAGGAGCACCTTCTCTCGTACCTCATTTCCCTTTCCTAAAAACCCCTCTTTGCTCGTTTCCCACCTGCATTTCGCCCCATGTTCAGAAAGAAAAAAATTTTTAAAAAGGGTATGGAAATTTTTGACAGTCTCTTTTTAAAAAGACGCAAATCACAGTATTCTTAAATCCCCTAATTTTCCTATCCCAACTATTTAGAAACTAAAAATGTTTCTAGCGAAACCTGTGAAATCGGTTGGTGGAAAACCCGTAAGACAAAATCAACAATGTTCTTCCTTCAGCCCCCAGGGTTTACAACTGCCCGTGGATTTGGATTGATAGTTTCAACAAAAAACATACAAGTGCTCAAATCTGCCCCCAAACTGAATTCAAGGGGGCACAATAAAACTTTCAAAGTTACACGGGTGGAAATTTCGTTTTTTGCAGCAAAGACAAACAAAACAGTTTTCTAGAAAATCAAATTGTCGTACAACGGGCTATTTAAAAAAAATAGGGCCACACCCGGCAATACACTTTTAAAAGTTAACGGATAACAAATGGGGGTTTTTGCCCAAAGAAATATACCAACTAATACGAAATTTCGTTCCAAATTTTAAAACAAGGTGGCTATTTGAAAAAAACTGGGGGAACCAAATGCAATACACTATTAAATGTTATCGGGTAAGAAAAGGACGTTTTTTTCACCAATTAAATACAAACCCACAATTTCAGCAAATTTTTGTACGAATATAAGTACAAGAGGGTCTTGAAAAAAAGGCCGCGCCAAAGGAAAAACACCAAAAAATTGTACGGATAAAAAGGGGGTTTTTTGACCATTAATTTTACCCCATTCTCAAATTTTCTTTTTTAAAAATTAGTACAAGGTGGGTCTTTTAACAAACTGGGCGGGCGCCAAAGTTAAAACCCCAATTTAAAAAGGTAAGGAAAAAAAAGGGGGTTTTGCCTTATGAAAAACACCCGCAATTATAGCAAATTTCGATCGAAAAAAAAGTCGGTGGGGTCTTTTTAACAAAAATACCGCGCCAAAATGAAAAAAACCTAAAATTTAAATTGTGTTGGATAATAAAAGGTGGGTTTTTCACCATAAATCAAAGCAATTACTAGCAAAATTTTGTACAGCGCTAGATGCTTTTTTAAAGTCTCAGCCCCAACTAACAAGAAATGAAATTCTCTAATTACTAGTTCTAATGTTCACAGCAAAAGCATAGTTTCTGGTGAACAAAAAGAACTGTGCGCTAGGGGTGTATTTTAGGAGAAAGCTAACACACTCCTGCTCTTATGAACACACGAAAAGATGCGAACAGGGGAAAGGGCTTTCTATGTAAAAAGGGCATGTGATTTTTCCCCCAATGACAAACCCAAAACCCTCACAGTCAGCTCACACACCCATCCCCGCCTAGCCTAAAATAATTTATTTGGGCCCCAAAAAGACAAAATTGGTGCACGTAAAAAATTATACGCAAAACTCACCTAAATTTTCCCGTGATCGGGAAAAATTTGATCAAAATAAAAAAGTGCCGATTTCAACTTTGTCGATTATAAACACTCAACATTATATACACCAGCAGTTATAAAGCCTTTTTTTCTTATTGTGCAAAAAAATGATAACATTCGGACAAACTATGCATAGGTTGCTGATGCATTTCGGGCCCTAACTACCCTTGTTCATAGATGCAGGTTGTGTAAAAACCACTTTTCAACATCTTAAACCAAAAAGTAAACTTTAAAAAATTATATATAGAAGGGGCAAATTGTTTTTAACGAAGTGGAATTTTTTTAAAATTTCAGGAAAATTTTGGTTGGGAACGAAGTCGAATTTTGGGGTATTCGGGGAACAAAGTGTGCTTTTTGATTGAAAAAAATGCTGCAGCAATGGGTTACTGGGGCAAGCATTGGGAGGAAAAGGGCATACCCTGATGCATGTGCAGAAATGAAACCAATCAGAGACTGGCGGGATTCGGGACTCCCCGGGCTAATAAGCCGGCGTGACCCAGGAGCCAAACTCCTCTCACTGTGCCACAGGGAAGGTGCTGTCGGCGATAGCTTTACTGAAGAATTGTTTTTTATATAGATTTCTGGGGGTGTTCACTTGTCTCAGAGCAGTTTTTTAAAGTTTTTTTAATTTTTTGGGGGTTTGGATCTGAAACCAGTGTGCGTCCACTGCAGCTGCTTTTAACATTCAATATCCAAGGGGATCTAAGCCTTTCCCTTGTGTATTCATTTAAAGAAAAGCGTTTTTACATT
The DNA here is from genome assembly GCA_025379985.1 of Phyllomedusa bahiana. Taxonomy (NCBI): domain Eukaryota; kingdom Metazoa; phylum Chordata; class Amphibia; order Anura; family Hylidae; genus Phyllomedusa; species Phyllomedusa bahiana. The sequence goes on from JAODAL010025264.1 coordinate 30,766, forward strand.
CAATTACCCACTCATTTTTGGATGTAAATTTTCAATTGCGCAATGTAACCCAGGGGTAATTAAGCTTGTTTTGCTGGTGTGCTGCCCCAAGAAACCGTCTTTTCACGCCAAAATATAAAAATTTTTCCTGTGCCTAATTCACAAAAAAGGTAATTACAACTGAAACTCTTTTTGTGTGGCTAGAAAACCGAATTGTAACACGCTACAAAGCTAAAAATTTTGTGGGCTCAATTTTTTTGGGTTTAATCCGGGGGTTTTAATTAAGCGTTGTTTTGTGGTGTGTGAAAAAAAAAAACCGTTTTTTTCAACCAAAAAATATATAATTTTTTCCTGTCCTAATTCACAAGAAAGGTTTTAATTACATCTGACTTTTTGTGTGGTAGAAACACGAAATTGTAACACGCTCCAAAGCTACTATTTTGTGCGGCTCAATTTTTTGGTGGAATTTACATCCAGGGGTTAAATTAAAGCTTGTTTTGCTGGTGTGAGACAAAATAAACCTCTTTTTCAACGCCAAAAATAAAAATTTTTCCTGAGCCAAATTTCAAAGAAAAGGTTAATTACAACGTATTCTTGTTGTGTGGGAAAAAACACGCAATTGTAACACCTAAAAAGCTCTATTTTGTGGGGCTCAATTTTTTGCGCAATTTTAATCCAGGGGTTTTTTTAAGCGTTTTTTTTGTGGGTGTGACCCCAAAAAACCTTTTCTTTTTAACCCCAAAATATATAAATTTTTCCTGTAGCCTAATTCACAAGAAAGGTTTAATTAAAAAAGTTCTCTTTTTGTGGGGGCGTAGAAAACACGCAATTGAAACCGCTACAATGCTACTTTTTTGTGCGGATAAATTATTTGGCTAAATTTACATCCTGGGTTTATTTAAGCTTTGTTTTGCTGGTGTGCTGAAAAAAATAACCGTCTTTTCAAGCCAAAATATATCATTTTTCCCTGTCCCAAATTTCACAAGAAAAGGTTAAATTTAAAACTGTATTCTTTTTTTGTGTGGCTAGAAAACACGAAATTTGTAACACGCACAAAGTTTATTTTTGGGGCTCTTTCTTTGGGCGCAATTTACATCCAGGGGTTAATTAAGCTTTTTTTGTGGTGTGTGCAAAAAAAAACCCGTCTTTTCAAGCCAAAAAAATTTTTTCTGTACCCCAAATTTCAAAAGCAAAGGAAATTACAACTGTATCTCGGGGTTGTTGGGTAAAAACCCAATTTAACACCTACAAAGCTACTTTTTTGTGCAGCTCAATTCTTTCACAATTTACATCCGGGGTTAATTAAAGCTTTTGTTTTGCTGGTGTGTGACCCCAAAAAAAACCGTCTTTTTTAACGCCAAAAAATAAATTTTTCCTGTAGCCTAATTCACAAGAAAGGTTAATTCAACTGTATTTTGTTGTTGGCGTAGAAAACCGCAATTGTAACACGCTACAAAGCTACTTTTTTTGGGGGGCTCAATTTTTTGGGCCCAAATTTACCCCAGGGGTTTTTAAGCGTTTTTTTTGCGGGTGTGCTGAAAAAAAATAAACTGTCTTTTTCAACGCCAAAATATATACATTTTTCCCCTTTGCCTATTTCACAAGCAAGGTTAATTCAACTTTTTCTTGTTGTGTGGATAAAAAACACGCATTGAAAAACCTACAAAGCTACTATTTTGTGGGGCCCAATTCTATTGCGCAATTTAATCCGGGGTTAAATTAAGGTTGTTTTGGGTGTGGAAAAAAAATAACCGTTTTTTTTCAACGAAAAATTATATAATTTTTTCTTGTAGACTAATTCACAAGCAAAGGTTAATTACCTGTTCTCTGGTTTGGGGCGTAGAAAACACGAAATTGAAACACGCTAAAAAGCTACTTTTTTGTGCAGCCAATTCTTTGGCGTAATTTACACCCGGGGGGTTTAATTTAAGGTTTGTTTCTGGTGGCTAAAAAAATAAACCGTTTTTTTTAAACGCCAAAAATATATACATTTTTCCTTACCTAATTCTGTCCGAAGGTTAATTAACCCGTTTTTCCCGGCCATTTGTGGAGCGAAATTTATAGCCAAGGTTACCCAAGTTTTGTTATGGGTTCTTTTGGAGTCAAACAGGGTGTATATTTTCATATAAGATATCTCATCAAACGGTCTGTACATTTTAAATAAGTATGTCAGACAGAGAGGTGGGAGGTCGAACCTGCGAGGGGTAGTGGCACAAAATTTGGACAGGCCCCGGTCGCAGACACAAGGGGGCTCGAGCAGGCTCACTCGGTGAGGCAACACGCCGCTGTATTAACGGCCGTGTGTTGTTCACAACCCCAAGGGTTCTTGATTGGTTGGGAAAAGGGCATCCCCTTTTCCCCCCAGATACATCGACAACCCCAGCCAAGAGCGGTGAAACCTCAGACACAACCCTTGTTGGAAGGCCCCCGGGGGGGGTCAGCGGGGCCCCCCCTGTCCCTCACCCGCCCCTGTCCCCCTCCGGTTCCCCAGCCCGAGTCTTTATTGGTCTGGGTCAGCACCCCCTATTATAGCGAGGAGAACAATTTGGGAGGGCAGTCAGCAGCTAAGACGAAGAATGGGGCCATTCCCCTGCTTCTTGCAGTAGGGGGCAAAGTATGATGTGAAAAGTGGATGGAGGTCATGTTTTGAGAGGTCACCCCGGGATACCAAACCGGTGATGAGGACGCAGTGACGATGAAACACAAATAGATGATGATGTAGCGACCGCACTTGGGGGCCGGGTGAGGCAAAGGGGTTTTCCATCTCAGGAGAAGAGGGCGTCAGCTTTCGGTCAGGCGGCGAGCCCGAAGTGGGGCATGTGGCCGTGGTCGCAGGATAGCGCGGTGAGCGGGGGAGCCAAAGGGGCCCGGAGAAAAAAACCCGCTTGCAGGTCCAAGAAAGTAGCGGACAGGGCCAGCGAGGAGCGGCGGCAGTAGTCACTCAGAGCGGAGCGTTGGCGATAAAATACGATACTCCCCGGGGTGGAAATTCTTTGCAAACACCCAGGAGCCCAATATGGGTATATGTAGAATTGTGGGCAGAAAGTGAAGCGGCCCGGGAGCTAACGTTGCACCCCAAACCCTGCGTCAACACGCAGGTCACCCTCCGGTGGCCTGGGGGAAAGTGGCTCGATGTGGGGTCCCTCCGCCGCCGCAGCAACGAGCAGCGTCCAGTGGGACACATGCCCTTGCAGCCAGTCAAGGCTCCCCCCCCTTTCAGAAGGAGCTGTTTCTTTTGACACATCTCCGGTCCAGATGTCCTGTCCTCCTACTTGGCGCCAGCATCGTTCAGTAGGCGATTGCAAAGAGGGAAAAAGTATGGTCCAACCTCCCTAGGTGCAGCATGCCTATCCTGTCCAAGTTTTGGTATTGCAGTCCCCGCCTTTCCCCAAAGGGGGCTTGCACCATTCAGAGAACTAATGGCTTGTTCCGACCAAGATGGGGTTCCAAGCCGTAAAATTTTTTTTCCCCAAAACGGCCCGTCCAGCACTTCATAAATATGTAGAAAAGAAGGTGGGAAATCCTTGAGTTATCGTTTGTTCCAGGTGATCACGTGGAGTCTGGACTGTAAATCGGTCAGGGCCAGTACATGTCGTTTACGGCCCCCCTGGGGGGAATGTGCTTCCTGCCCAGGGGCCCCAACATTGGACAGGAGAGCCCCTTTTTCCCCCAGTTGTCAAAATGCTGCCCTGCCCCTGTCCGCCTCCTCCTCCTCCACCTCACCCCTCCCAGCCTCCACAAGTACTGCCCTCAACCACATGTGTAGGGGACCGCGGTGTAGCAGTTCTAACCTGGTTGCCTCGGGCGAACGAAGCACAAGAGGAGGAACGCCCCGTATGCAGCAAGAATTCGATGGTGGCTTTTCCGCGCCAACTGCAAAAGGAACCATGGGACGGACAATGGGAGGGAAAAGGTGTCCCACTTCAGAGAGGGATGGTCCATGGCCCTGCATGGGCATGTGTTTAAAACTGGTTGTGAAAAGGTTCCTGAAGTTTCACCGATTTCAGAACATTCTTAAAAAAGGCCAGGAAAAAGTGCATGATTTATCCATTTCCCACAAAGCCGGAACACCCCCCTCGGTTGAGCGGGAGAACGGCCCCCCCTAACACACTCTGATAGCGATGCTCCACCCGCTGGGAAATTTTAGCCCGCACACTGAAAGGCAATGACATACATCTAATACTAAATCAGGGCACACTAAAGACAAAATAAACCTGAAGTTATATAGGAATTTAAAAGGGAAAAGTTTACAGTAAGGAAATTTGAAAAAACCCCGGGACTCTTTGTTTACATATTTGATCAAAGTTGTAATTTAAACTACCCCCCAAACGTCAAGGGGTTCCCAGAGAGGTGGTCCCTCACTAAACATGTTACCTTGCTAGGAGTCCATTCAACTGACACTTTTACTTAGTCTTTAGTGTGCCATGATTTAGTATTAGAGTTGCATTGCCTTTCAGTTGAAATATGCTTTTGTTTCAAAGTATATATTTGATGTGCAAGCCTTTTACATTTTTTGTTTTTGGGAGATGGCAATCTATTGGCTTGCTGCACTAACCACCCCATTTAAATCCGTGCAGGTTAAAATTTAATTGCAGGTTCCCATCACTCCTGGGGGAAGTGGCAGTTGAATGGACTCCCAGCAAAAGGGAACATGTTTTAGTGTAGGGACTCACCTGTTGGGAACCCCTTGAAGTGTTGGGGGTGAGCTTAATACAATCTTTTATCAAATACTGGTAAAACTAAGGAGTCCCAGGTTTTTCATGTTTTCTTTAGCTTGTTAAAGCATTTCCTATAATTTACTATATAACTTGAGGTTTTACTTAGTCTTTAGTTGTGCCACTGACAGATTTATGTATTAGATGATATGTCATATTGCACTGTTGCAGTGGTTGCACTATGCTTACGTTTTCAATGTAATATATTAGTGATTGTGCACGCAGCCGTATTTTCAATTTTGTAGTCCATTTGGGCAGATGGGCATTCTCTCATTGGACTTGCTGCTACTCAGCTATCACTCTTTTAAATCCGTGCAGGTTTATTCAATTGCAGGTTCCATATATCCTGGGAAGTGGCGAGTTGAATGCGACTCGCTAGATTCATGGTAACATGTTTTAGTGTAGCGGATCTTCACCGTGCTCTACTGGGGTCGGAACCCGGCTTGACTCTGTGTGTTGGGAGGTGAGCTTAATACTATATTTGATGTCAAATACTGTAAACAAGAGTCCAGGTTTTCATATTTTCCTTAGCCTGTAAAGCTATTCCTATATTCCTATATAACTTGAGGTTTTACTTAGTCTTTAGGATGTGCCATCTCTGAGGTTTATGTATTAGTAGGGATTACGCCGCCATAGAGACAGCTCTCGGCAGTGTGTTGAAAATTGAGCTATTACTGTAGTGATGTATGGTATTGATTAGGAGATCTTCGCACAGGGAATGAACTCCAGGCGCTCTCCATCCCACGCTCCCTATTGACACCTCTGATTTAAGCCCTCGCATAACCCGGTCGCTAAGATGCGGTGAGCCTTTTTTCCCTCAGCATGATTTCAGAGAGTGGTGAGACAGGATCAAACTCCCTGGCAGGAATTAATACTACCTCGCAAGATAACTATAGGGAAAATCCTCCGTTATCAGTTTGGCCACGCTGGCCTCTATGTACAGGTGCATCCATCGTCCCTCCTCTGATCAGCGTTTGCGATGACAGGGTGGTTCCAATGTCGCTGTGAGCGTCACGGTTACTACTGCCGCATGCTGCTGCTGGGGGGTGGTTGAAAGTGAATGAAGGGTGGTTCAAAGCTGAGAGCAGTACATCTAGACGTCCATCAGGATCTAAAGTAAAGTCTCGAATAACACTGAACTTTAGTCTTGGGGTATTGGGAAAGGTGTCACTAATCTGCTGTATGTGACTTCGTGTGACACATGAGTCAGCTCATATTAACCGCTTTCACCCACGCGCGCCGTCATAGTGCTGTTTGTCAGGTCGCCTAGCTCTCGCCTCACATCAGGGAGTGGTGGTATACGATAGTGGGGAGGCCGAGTTGTCGCAGCGTAGCAGCGCTTGGACCTGGAGCATCCCTGAAACCAAAGGTTTTAGTGGCTACTTGGACAGCAACTCTGCACCCCCTGTTAGAAGATCCGCTTGGTACTGTCTATTGTCACTGGATCAGTATCCCAGACTAGTAGGAAATGCCCATATGTTGTATTGTTGGCCGCAAACTTGCCCCCCCCTAGTTCGATGTTGCCCAAGTTGGTAGAGAGCTGGTCGACTGTCCCTAGGCCACGTTTAGTGGTGGTGCCTTTTCAGAGAGCGGGTGTGTTCAGTGCGTAGGTGATTGGCGGGTGGGGTGGTAGGCCCACATGGTTTTACCCAAAGGTGTGGAGAACCCGCGTTTATGTTTTTTGTCACGGGAAAAGGGAAGGAAAAATGTGAATATGACTTGGTCCTTTGGTCAAGATGAACAGGCGTGGACTCGGCCAAGATTTCCAACACTCCAATGCCTTAGGCATCAGAACTACATAGCCATGAAGCCTCACCAACCCAAACTGTGGAGAAAGAGGGTAGAAGTATGAGGTCTGGGTTGCAAAATTCATGCTCTCAGCCACTATTCGTCCGATGTTGTGTTGTGCCAACCGAATGTATGCCGTCACGGGAGATCTGCTGAAGTTTTTGTTTTTCGGTCCTTCGTCCATATACATGACACCAAGCCATTTTTACCAGGGACTTGGTATTGCCTACCCTACCTCCACACTTGGCATTGTTGGACCACTGTGCGTGACCTCATGCTGGCTTGTGCTGGTGAGTCTGACGTAGCACGTGAAGGTGGACCTCCACAACTGGTTGTTCATTGTGCATACGCTACGCCTGATTTGGCCTACTCCTCGTTTTTGGGCCTGATACACTCCTAGAATGTCATTGTGCTCTTTTGGGTCTTTTTCTTTGTGTCCTGGTCCTCGTATGCTTTGCGCGGTTTGTGGTCTGCTGCCATGCCGAATACTGGTATGTCCCTCTCACACTGTGTCATTGTTCCACTCTGTGGTCTACTCCTGGTTTTTACCTACCACCAGGTATGTCATTGTGCCTCCTTGCATCCTGAGGTGGCTGTGACACCTAATTTTTTGCTAACATAACCTCATACTGCTAGGCTGGTGGACTGACTTGCCTAGTGAGTTTCCCTCCTCCAACTTTGTCATTGTTCGTTCTGCCAGCTGATTCACGGCATCCTCAGGACTTTGTCTTGCTGGTGTGTTGGTCGACTACAGCTGCCGTGACCTCCCACACTATGTCATTGTCCCACTTCTGTGTGGCTATTACGTCCGTTTTTTGGCCACCCCAGAATTTGTGGAATTGTTTTGCCCCATGGCCCTTGACTCTCCACCTCATGGTGCTAGCATGATTGTTTGTGCCCCTGCTGCCGCGTTCGACCTTCCAACAACACTGTGTTCATTTGAGTACCACTATGGATTGTGACCAGCTCTCCTGTTTATTGCATCCTCACTTGAGAAATGTGTGTTTTGTGCACTTGCTTTGCCCTCATGGTGCTGCTGTGGATGCTCTGCCTCCTTCACAGATGGAGCGTGTGATCAACTCATTATTAACAGGAGACCTCTATCCTCTTATCTCCCTTCCTCTTAGAGTACTTCCTGACTTCGAAGGAATTTCAGAGCTCAAGTCCTGTGATATTCCTTTAAGTACACATATGTGTGTTTATTATGCGTCCCCTCATTTGCGGGGTTCGCCTATCTGACCTGGTTTTTGCTGGCAATCTCAATCTTGATTGTTTGTATGTATGCTTGCTCCAGACTTGACCTTCTTGACCATGCAGTGCTCACTATTATGCCAATTTTGTTGATTCTGTCTTGTTGTCGTGGCTTTCTTGTCTTAGGTTGTGGCCCTGCTGCCTCTTGTTTGTGGACCTCCACTACTGTGACACATTTTCCCACTCTGTGGCCGTAACTTCGCCTGGTTTGTTCAGTGTCATCATCCATAATGTACATTGTGCCTACTGCCTGACTCATGACTGTTGTGCGCCGTGTACCTCCACACTGTGTATTGGCCAGAAATGCCCTTGACACCTCTCATGCTGCTGCTGTGTGGATGCTGCGTGACCTGACCACACCTTTGTCTTTGTGACACTGTCTACCTCATGCTTGCTGCTGTGGTGCTGCTGCCTGTGACATCCACACTGTGTCATTGTCCCACTCTGTGGTCCTGACTCTCTGTTGTTTGTCCCCTCCTGAATGGGTTGGGTCTATTGTGCCATTTGCTCCTGAATCGATGCTGCTGCTGTGGCGGCTAGCAGCGGTGACTTCAACTCTTGTGTGCCATTGGTTGCCCTTACTCTGATTTGGGGACCTCTGACCCTGTGCGTGTAGTTGGACACTCCCAGTAATGTGTTTTGTGCCACTTGTCTGAAATGCTCTCATTGCTTCTGCTTTATGTGGTGTTGTGGCTGCTGCCTGTTGGTCCTCACACTGTTTTGTCATTTGTGCCACTGTCTTGAACCTCATGCTTGCTGCTGTGGCTGCTGCCGTGACTTGAATATTCACTGATACTACACCTGTTTTTGTTGTTTCATCCAGTGTGCCCTACTGTGTCTGACCTCATGCTGTTGCTGTGGTCTGCTTGCTGTGAGCCTGACACACTCATGTCATTGTGTCACTGTTGACCTCATGCTTTGCTGCTTTGGTGGGGCTGCTGCTGTGACCTCCACACTTGTGTCATTGGTCATCTGTGACATTTTTTCCTGTTGTTGCCACCTCCAGAAATTTTTTTTGGGCCCACGGGTTGGGGCCCTTCATGATGTTTTTTTTTTGGCTGCCACCGTCCCCCTCCACACTTTTTCCACTAATTGTTGCTCCGGCCCCCGCAAATCCCTCCTGCGGGCCCCGGGCCGACCCTATGCCCCGGTCCCCCGGGACGGGTGCCCCCGCCGCCCCCGGGTGTCGGGCGGCGGGGCGTACTGCCCTCCGGCGTGTCACCACTTACCCGGCTGCGCTCCGGGGTCCCCTCGAAATTTCCCTGCTTTTCCGGGCGCGAAACGCCCCTGTGATCTAAGGCGCGAGCCCCCCGGCCTGTGAGTTTTAAAGGGGGGCAGGCCCCGGGTTTTTTGGGGTTAATTCCCCGGGCACTGCCTCTTTTTCCCCCTGGGCACTTCCGCCCGTTTCCTCCCGGATTTTTTTATGCCTTGTATTGTGAAAGCGTTCCTTTTGTCTGGGTCCTGATTACCGTGTACCGTACCCCTTGTTCCGTCTATTGCCCCACGTATCCCCCCGCCTGCCCTGCCCGCCTCCCGGTCCCCCGGACCACGAACCTTAGCTGCCTGCCCTGACCTCCTGCCTAAACCCCGACTACGAGCCTGCCTAAACGATTTTGCCCCAAAGGGGCTATACTTCGGTCCCCCGAAAGCAATCACGTAGGGGAAACGGACCGGGTGCCCCCGCCGCACCAAGCCCACCCCGCTCTGCGGCGGGCTCGGTTTTCCCGGGGACCTCTTGTTTCCGTTCCCTGGCGGGTTTTACACCACGTTTGCGGTGGTTCATGGATCCACTTCCGCGTCCGAAACCGTAACTTTAAGATCCGGCCAGGGGACCCCGCCAAGGTCCCCGCTGCCCAGTGTGGCGGACCTCTCTACGTGGGCCCCGACAGTCTCGGGCAACGGCCCCAAGCAGGGGCAACGCGGGATCAGTTGACCGCCAGGGTGCAGCAATCGTCACCCGCCCAGCGGGCAAACCCCCCACCTCCCCTGGGGCCACTCCCGCTACGGCGGCTCCATGGCTCCTTTGGGCCCCCAAGGCCGTTTGTCGCGGCCTGCCAAATTTACGGTGACCCAAAGCTCTGCGGGGTTTTTCCTCCCCAGTGCCCCAAGCTTTTTGGGTTTTAATGGGGGACCAATTCTTGTCAAAAACCCCCCAAGGTGGCATTTGTGGTCAGCCTTGTGCCCGGGAAAGGGCCCGGCCGGGGGGGACGCCTCTAGGGGACGGGAGCGATCCTGTGATGCGGTTCTGCTTTGCCTTCCTCGCTAAATTCCGCAGTGTCTTCGGGGAACCAGCTCGAGCCTCTTTCTGAGAGGGGCACTTTGAACCTTCGCCGGGGTGAAATTCATCGGGGTACGCTTTACATTTTCGCACCCGGCATCAGACTGTCCTAAAAATTATGCCCCCTGCGCGTCCCCTTTAAGAAAGGGCCTTTTCCCACCATATAAAGGACCCCCTTGCCGCAAGAGATTTGCCATCCTCCCTAAAGGGGTTTAATTTCCACCGGGCCACCCCAAAATTGCGTGCCGCTTCGCAGAAAAGGCAAGAAGACCCCGCCAAGATCGCCCCTGGGCGCGACCCCGCCGTTTTGCTACGCTTGGTTAAGGTTTTCCAGAGACCCCCTCTCCCCGGCTTCTCTCCCTTCTGAGGGGGAAAACCCTTGCAGGGGGATCAAGTCCACATTTCTGGGCGGGAATTATCCCATCGCCGTGCACAAAAGCTTTTGTCGAAACTCGGCCAGTCCGGATCATTTTCGGGGAGCGGTCCGCTTCCCCCCCCAACGCCCGGGGAAACGCCCGCCCTGGGTTTGTTGGGGGGGCTTTCCCTAGGTGGAACCCCTTCCTCTCCACGCCTGACTACGCCGGTAATTCCGGGCCCTGCCCTTGGGGTCTTTTTATTCCGGCCCTGCTTCCGGGACCCCGGGTTCTGCCGGGAACTTTATACACGCCGCCCTTTACCCCGGGTTCCCACTTCCTGTGGTTAGTCGGGAAAAGGGCCCTTGTTGATACCCTCCCCCACGGGGGAGAGTTTGGGGGAAACCCCACCCCGGAAACAGGACCAAGCCGGGACTCCCCAACTTTGGGCGCCCTGCTTAAGGAAAAGTTCTCCCTTACGTATTGCCCGGTCTTCCTCTGTGATCCTTTTTGGGGTCCCGGGCTGCAGCGCCATGCCCCAAGTTTTAATTGGATAAAGGGCGAGGCTTTGCGCTGGGGACCTGACTGCTAAAAACTTTGTCGGGGGGGCACCTTCGCCCGGGGGCGCTCCGCCCTTTTCCCCAAAATCGTCCCCCGGGCCTCTGCCGGGGGTTCCCCAAGGGAATCCCGGATTACGCGGTTGTTTTCCCGGGGAGAAGCAGGCCGAGGTCCTTTCCGCCTCATCCCCCCTATGACTGCCCTATCGATTTCTCCCGGGGACCCAGTCCCCTGGGGGCGGGGGTTTTCCCACTATGGGTACTAAAACCCGGGCCATATCGCCCTAAAATTGGGGAAAACCTGAAGGGGCCCTTTTACCCCAAGTCCCTCCCCCCGGGGGCAGGTTTTTTCTTCTTTGCAAAAGAAAGATGGTTCAAAAACGGCCGAAAAAATCGTATCGGGGTTTTAAACAAGATCAGGTGAAAAACCGCTACCCCTTTCCCCGCTGATCCGGAAAAATGTTCAAACCAGCTTCGCGGGGCAAAATTTTTTTCCAAGTTTAAACCGCGGGGGGCCCTAAAACCCTCACCCGGGCATTCGAGAGGGGGATGATGGAAGACTTTTTTTAACCCCGGGATGGCCCATTTTGGGAATTTATTATTCATTCCCTTGGGTCTGTGCAACCCCCCAGCAGTTTTTCCGGGAAAAATTGTAACGATATTTTCCCGGGGTCCCCTTTTACCGTGGGGGGGGTTTTTCCTTTCCCAAAGACGACATTCTGGTGTTCTCTGCCGATGTGGAGACCATCGCTCTCATGCCCCGTTTGGTTTTGGAGGGGTTACGTGCCAACCCCTCTACGCAAAGTTGGGGAAAATGTCTCTTCCCCAAGACCAGCCTCCCTTTCCCTTTGGGTTTTCCGGTTCATTCGGACCGCGGGTTACAGATGGATCCTCCCAATTTGTCGGCTGTCTTCCCGTGGCACCCCCGGGGGGCCTTTGGCTATACAGCCATCCTGGGTTTTCGAATTACTAGTCAGTTTATCCTGCATTATTCTACCTTGGTGGCACCCATTTAAATTTCACTTTCCAAAAGAACTCCAAAACCCCCCCCCCCCCAGGCCCCCCCCGTGGCCGCCAAGGCCGAAAAGGGGTTTGCCAACTTAAGGCGCCCTTGCCTCGGGGCCCGCCTGACCAGACTGGGTTCCCCAGAAAACCATTCTTTCTGGAGGTGGACGCCCCTCGGTGGGGTGGCGCAATTCTTTCCCGAAGGGGCCTAAAGGCAAGATGGTCACCTTTTGCTTTTTCTACAAGCTTTCTCCCCTGGGAGAGAAATTTACACCACAGAGCCGGGAGTTGTGGCTATCAAGCTAGCCCAAAAGGGGTGGCGTTATCTTCGGAGGGGGCTCACTACCCCATCACCATTTTTTTCCGACCCTTAAAAAACTTTAATAATTCAATTTGGCCCAACGCCTCAAACCCCGTCCCAAAACCGGTGGTCCCCGTTCTTTCTCCGGCTTAATTTTCCGATACATTTTTTGGCCAGCAGAGAAAAAGTCAGGGGCCCATGCGCTCTCCCGTGTCCCCCGAGGGGTTGGGGGGAGGAGGGCACCCCCACATATAAAATTTCCCCCAACGCCTGATCTCCGGGGGGGCTCCAAATAATCTGCGAAAAATTTTTCCCCCGGGGAAAAATTAAGTCCGTCCTGGTCCGCCCGGAGAATTTTTTAAATGGGGACACTGTTCCTTTTTGGTGGGCACCCAGGAGCACGCAAATCCTTCCTCTTAATTTTTCTCGGTTTTTTTACTGGTGGCCAGGCTTGCTAGGGACATCAAGGAAATTTGTGAAGTCTGGGGTTTCTTGTTTCTCGTTTAAAAAGCCCCCCTCGCCCAAAAACCCCGGGGTTTGGGTCCAGCCGGGCCCCTCCCCCAGGGCCCTTTTGGGCCAAGTGGGAATGGGGTTTCCCTCCCGGGGTCTGCCTCCCCCTTTGGGCAACAGGGCATCCCGGGTGGTCGCGGACCGTTTTTTGAAGATGGCCCTTTAAAAACCCTTGCCAGGGCTACCCTCTGCCCCCCCGTTGGCCCCAACCCCTTTTTTTTTTCCACTTTTTCCGCCTACACGGTTCCGCAAAACATTTTTCCCTCGGGGGGGTCCAAATTTTTGGGCGAGGTTTTTGGCGGGCCCCCTGGGTCTCGGTTTCAGGTTTTAACCTCGATTTCTCTTCCGCCTTTCCCCCCGCCGAAAACGGCCCAATGGGAGGATCAATCAGATTTTTTGGGGGGCCCTTTACAAAATTTTTTTTCTCGGGTCGACAGGGGTGACTGGGGCCCGCTTGCTTCTTTGGGGGGGAGTTTTCCATAACTCCCCGGGGGTCGGAAAACCAATGGGACCCCCCCCATTTTTCATCGGGCTATGGCCCGCATCCCCGCCCTCCATTACCATTTTCTCCTTTTATCCGGGGGGGTGCCCCGGAAACGACAATCTTGCCCAAATATTTGGGGTCCTTTGGAAAAAGACGCGCCTTTTCTGCAGCTTTCAAACCGAAAGTTTTGAAGGGTCCAAGGGACAAGAAAAAGAAGACCCCCCTCCCCAGTGGGTTTTTGCCCGGCGACAAGGTCTGGTTACGGCCAGATATTCCCCGGTGAAGATCCCTCGTACAAAATTTGGGGGGCCCCGGGACAAAAAGGCCATTTTAAATACCGCCCCCATTTAACCCGGGTGCCTAAAACTTTCCCCCTCCCACCCACAATGCGTATCCCCCAAACCCTTTCCCCGTCTCATTGTTGAAGCCTGGGTCCCCGAAAGTTTTTTCCCAAAAGGGTTTAAACCTCCTTTTTCGAAGCGGGGGCCGCCAACATCTTCATGTAAATGAGATCCCCCAAATTTAAGGGCCAAAACAAGGGAAAGGGGGTATTTCCCCGATCGACTGGAAGGAGTTTTTTTCCTGAGGAAGATCGTTGGGAGCCGGGGGACAACATCTTGGACCCTGATTGCTTTCAGAGATTCTTCCAAGGGCCCGGGAAAAAGGGGAGGCTAAGGGGGGGGGGGTTTCTTTTTGCGTCCGGGGCCCCCCCTTTCCCCCCTGCGGGCGCCGCCGCAGCCCAGCCCCGGGCCCCGGGGACGGGTGCCGCCGCCGCCCGGGGTGTCGGGGGGGGGCGCACTCGCCCTCCGGGGGTGTCACCTTACCCGGCCGCGCTCCTTTTCCTCGCAATCTCCTGCTGTCCGGCGCCGCGTCCCTGTGATTAAGGCCGCGCGCCGGCTTTGGGGATTTTAAAAGGGGGGTTTCGCCGGTAATTTGGGGAATTGCCGGGCACTGCCTCTATTTCAAACCCGGGGCTTCCGCCCGCTCCCTGCCGGATTCTTTAGTGCCCTTGGGCCCATTGTGAAAGCGTTCCCATTGCTCGTCCTTATCTACCGTGTACCCTACTCTTGCTTTCCCTTATTGAAACCCCGTATCCTTTCCGCCCCGCCCTGACCGCCTGCCTGTCCTCGACCACGAACCATTGCTGCCTGCCCTGACCTCCTGCCTGAACCCCCATTACGAGCCTGTGTCGATTTTGCCCCGCTTACTTCGGCTTTTTTCCGCCCCCCAAAACAAGTCTGTCGGGGGAACGACCTGGTAAACTTTCCCCCCGCAGCAGGGCCATCCCGCTTTTCGGCGGGCCTCTGGGGAATACCCGGGGCCACTTAGATTCCCTTCCCTGGCCCCTGGCTTTCCCCCATCGCTTGCGGTGGTCCAGGGATCCACTTCCGCGTCCGGGAAACCCTAACACTAATGTTGCCCCCCTGACTCTTTAGCTTGTTTTTTTTTCCGCCCTTTTTTGGGAAAGACTTTATCAGGCAACATTCCCCCCTTTAAATTTTTTGGTCAGTTTTTTCCCCCTTAAGTGGGCCCAGGGAATTTTTTATAGTGAAGCGGTTCTAAAACGGGGGGCGTCCTTGGGCGGGTCATACTAAAAAAAACATTGTATAAAGAAAAACCAAAAACTCCCCTTTTTTTTTTTTTTAAGCTTGGAAACAACGTTTATAGCACCCTGGGGCTCTGTGCAGTTTGGAAATAGCTTTTTTAAAAAACGTGTTTTGTGCCTTTGTAATTGGGAAACCCGAATTTATTTTTTGCCGGGAAAAATTTGGGGGAAGTGAACAAACAAATTTTTTGGAAAAATTTCCCCCCTCTCTTTTTTTAAAAAGGGGAATTGTCCTCCTATTGTGATTGGTGGTTTATGCCGCCCAAATTGAGAATAGTTAAACAATTTTGTTTTTTCGGTTTTCCCGGCGATTTTTCCTATTGGGCCAATTCCCTAGGGTAGGCCGGCCTTTTTTTCTTTTTTTTAAAAAAAAAAACCTCGCTGCGGGCCAAAAAAACCAAACTGAATTTCCGGGTTTTTCGGGTTTTTTTTTAAACTGCTTTATTTTTTAAAAAAAGGGGTTTGGGCCTTTATCTATAATGGTTTTACTTTTTAATAAAAATAATTTTTTTTTTAATATTTTTCCATGCCCCCCGGTGCGGCACCGGGGGGATTTTGCCCCCATCTCTCCATAGACTATAATGGGAAAAGTAGCTCGCGCCCCTGATTGGCGGGGATACCCAAAGCCACCGCTAGCTCAGCCAATCAGCCTTTTCGGGTTTTTTTAAATGTATTTTGAATTCCCCGCCTTTCTTTTTGTTTTGGCCCAAAACCCTTCTCCATGGGATATAATGGGACTTTGTCGCCCCTATTCTGATTGGTTAATACCCCCTTCATGGGGTTGGGAATGGGCCACTGTCGCCCTTTTCGATTGGTCCAAACTCCCCATGGGATAAAAGGGGGCCACTTTTTCGCCCCTATTCTGATGGGCTGGTTCTGGCCCAATGAGAAAGCTTACACAATTTAAATTTACTGTTTTTCCCCGGCAATTCCTCTATTGAAATTTCCCCTTAGGGTAGCGCCGATCTCGGCGACAAACGGTTTGTTCGGGTTTTTAAATTGTTTTTTGTTTTTAAAAGGGTTTCGGCTCTTTATCTGATAATGTTTTAAAATTTAATAAAAATTTTTTTTTTTGATTAAAAACTTAAAGCCGAAACGGCGCTGAGTGCCGAGATTTCATGGGGCCCATCTTCCATAGACTTTAATGGAGAAGAAAGCTAACACTCTGATTGGTGGGTTTACCCCAAACCCCCCCCGCTAGCCCCGGCCAATCACTTTTTTCCCGTTTTTTTAAACTGTTTTTTTGAATTATCCCCCCGTGGTTTCCCGATTGGTCTAAACTTCTCCTTAGACTAGAATGGGTTTTTTGGTCCCCCCCCTTTTTGATTGGCCGAGCTAGCTAAGCCCCCCCGGGCTCAACCAAATCAGTTTTTTTTGTCTTTTTTTCTGTTTTTTTGAATTTCCCGCCGTGGATTCTGATTGGTCAAAACCCTTTCCCCCTAGGTTTTAAAAGGTTCACTGTCGTCCCATTCTGATTGGTGGTTTTGCCACCCAAAGAGAATAGGGTTTTGAATTTGGGAATTTTCTTATTTCCCCGGGAATTTCCAATTCATAAAAACTTGAATTGGCCGTTCTAGAGTTTGGAAAATGTTTTTTTTTTTTAAATATGGGTTTTTTTTTTTAAGTTTTAGGCTCATTTCTGGGCACTGTTTTCCCCCTTTATAAAAAGGGGTTTTTTTCCCGGAAACTACTCCTGCTGCACATGGGGGAGCGCCGGATTTCTGTTCCATCTTTACGCTTCCCGCATTATCGGACCTGCTTTCCCCCGCCTCGGGCGGGGGATTTAAACCAAAAAAAACCAGGTCTTGCCTGTCGGGGCTGCCGAGCCCTGAAAGGCCTGCTTGCCGACACGCATCGTACATGCCTTTGGAGTTTTTTGAGCCGGGCCCCGTCCCACCCTGGAAAAGGGCCCACCCCCCCCCACACCGGGACCCACTGCCCGCCCCTTGTGCGGGGGCAGCTGAAAGTGGCGAACGGGTGCCCTAACACTGCTTTCCCCCCCTTCCCACAGCGGGGTTCGGGCTGGGAGGCGCAGTATACGCCCAAAAAAAGAGCGAAAAAACCATCATACATGTGGCCCCTTTAAACCTTTTTAAACTTTAAATTTTTTTTTTTTTTTTTTTTATTTAACATGGATCCCCCTTAGGGGCTTCCCCCATGGGGGCACGATTGTTAATACAGCCAAATGCATTGCTAGACAATCTTAGGCTGCACCTAGATGGCGTTTTCCCCACTTCCTGTTTGGGCTGGAAGTGGGGCAAACGAGAACTCCCAACTGCCATGTTAGCCCAGCGGGACTCAACGGTATTATCGCTGATGTACCGACTGGATTGAAGAACAGTGCGCAGCACCATTTTTCATTCATTCAGATGCCGCGGCCATTTGTGCCGCAGCGTCTAAAGGGTTCAACAGCGCAGGTGGGCAGCGCCGGGTGTTAGCTGCAATTAGCCACTAACACCCGGCGGCTGTGTAACAGTGCTGTGATTCTGTTACACATTTTTAAACCCCCCATGATGTACCCATAATAGGGGGGTTAAAGGGGGTTTAAAGGGGCTTACAAGGAAAACGCCCCCTTTGATGCGTATCACAAGCAGATTTACAGGGTAACTTCGTGGAAACATCAAGTTCCAGCTAAAACAGTACCTAGGAGACCCTTGCATCTCTGACAAAGTGTTGATTGAAAATATAAAAATAGGCAGCTATTCTTGAGTTAGAGAGCAGAAGCTAAAGAAGGGCTCCACTAGTAAGACTGTGAAAGAGAGTCAATCATGAGTGTTGAGAAAGAATGCTCCAGGGAGCAATATCCTCCACCCCATCCACCTCTAGTCACCCATAAGGCGCCGCTTAAGAGAAAAAACAGTGGATACCAATTCGGGGGAAGTGATAAGTGAACTTTGGGTTTGGGAAATAGAAGATGAAGCAGTTAATATGGATGATGACCAAGTTAAGAACCAGGGAGACCAAGTGCCACACCAGGGAGCGGTTTCTAAGTAGGTACGGTATTCACCAGAGCCCTCTGCAATTCAGTTTAGGCTTGCTGTGACGGAATGCTACCAGGTTGCTACACCTGACACGACTTGCTTGCGGTGGCAGCAAACTCGGAAACATGCACGAAGTTCCGGACAGGTGGCAAAGGATTGTGGTCAAGGAACAGAGGCAAATGGAACTGGTACACGGAAAGGGCAGGAACAACTTTAGGAATGCTTTCTCGCATAGGCTAGAGCACTATGGATTCGGCAGGGAAGTCAGAGGTAGACTGTGTAATATAGGACCAGCGTCCGGCAATTATCAAATTACCGGCGCACTGGCATCTTTAAATTTCACAAGGCCGGTGTGTGTGAGCCCTAAGGAGTGGGGCTGCGCCCGGCAACTGGCAGCGACAGTGCAGGGAGTGAGGAGAGGTAAACAACAGATGCCGGGAGAGGGATCGCGAGTGCGCCCATGGCCCGACATGGCGGGCTGCAGCATCACTCGCTGATACAGCGGGGACATTGGTGAGCCCATGGCTCAGAGTAAGAGCCGCAGAAGCACCTGTGACAATATTACTCATTTAACAATAATTTATATTCCATAAAGTCCCCATTTGCAATGGCTCATCATCAACATTACTCTATATGAATATTAAAAATATGGAGGAATATAACGTTTTATATACTGTTTATCTCAAGCTCATCAATGTAAACATGTCATATGCAATTACTACTGAACAGCCACCTGCTACAGCCAAGATTTTTATTTATTCATTCCATCTATTATGGTCATTATTTCACATAATTGTTTTCCATTTTATATGAGCCCATGACTAAAAATCCCTTATTAGATGATATTGATGTCTTGCTATTCATTGCACAACGGGATGTTGCTGCTAGAAAAATACGGAGATCTTTTTCTATTCCATTACGTATTTTTTGCCATTACAGAGCTAGTAAGCTTTTTTTGTCCCAAGATAATCAAAATCCTATCACCATTATATAATGCTATACATGAAAAGATAATGTTAAGTGTCCAAAAAAGATAAAAACATACAAAAATACAAATACAAATTGCATTTGAAACATAAATTGTATCTTCAATTTGATGTCCTTTTGGTCGAACTCATAGTAACCATAAAAGCTTTTAACTCTAATTTTAAAGGTTTGTACCACAATATAAATTATATTTCATTGCCAAAACAGCACATTTTTAATATGCATGTACTTATCAAAAATTAACAGTGTTTATAAAAAAAATCTTACCTACATAGTTTGGTTGATATAAGTTATATCCCTTGTTGCCAGTAGTTACGAACATCCGATTTTCTCTTATCTGGTCAAGCATGCCCAATTCCTTCTGACAAAAGCCTCCACACAGCTACTAGTTGCCACACGAACAAAGCTTAGAAGTAAAGTGATGATGTAAAATGTACTTTTGGTCAGTTGAGTCATGTTGTAATACCCATGAGTAGAAATGAGCGAGCAGTAAAAAGTTCTAGTTCGATTAGAACCTTGAACTTTAGTGTGTTTGGTTAGAGGTTCTGTTTGAACTAGAACTCGAATCCCATTAAAGTCAATGGGAGAAGACGTTTGAGTTAAATTTTATACCTATACAGGTGAGGAGAAGCTGGAATTACCATCCATAACAGTAAACTGGATACGTGGAACAACTTAGTGAAGAAAATTTGGCTCTAAGAGTGACAGAAAATTTTTTTAGATGCTCAAATACTTTATTCCTTTCAATGGCTAACTGAAAAGATGAGGACAGCTTGCAAGCAGGGGCGTAGCTATAGGAGGTACAGTGGTAGCAGCTGCTAAGGGGCACTGCATTCTGAGGGGGCCTAAAAGCCCCTTTGACATCTAGGATATTTGAGGACGGTGTGTTACACAATTACTGAACCGCCAAACCTGCCAAAACTGAACTTGGGGAGACCATATTTCCGATAGTTCTCGAACTTTTGGATATTTATTTACATCCATTTTTAAGAATTTCCCTAAGGACAGGATCTACTGTCAATACAGGTAAAAAAAAAATTTATGATATTGGTGATCTCAGTAAATTGTCTACTAAAACAGTGGTAAATAATAACGGAAAATTGTTGTCATGTGTAGTGTTGAGCGATTACGTTGGCTATCGACATCGATCGATAGTCGATAGTCGGCCACCATCGATAAGGTTTTCGATAGTCGATAGTTGATCATCTCCGATGACCATTAAAGTTTATGGGAGAGCAACAACACCTTCATTCTTACACCCAAACAGGGCTGGAGAAGCTGGAATTAACAGCCACAACAGTCAAATGGATACCTGCTACATCTTAGGCACAACACTTAGGCTATAAAAGCCACAGTAAAAAAGTCACACAGATGTAACTATCCCTGTCTGGTACCACAGCATTAACCTTTAACATGCATCACCCACAAATTAAAAAGTGCCAGAAGGCATGTATGAAAATGAACATCATTTTACTTGAACTGGACATTGAATATCCCTGTCCTGGAACGCAGCATGAGTCCCAAACCTGCATGACCCCCACATTTAAAAAGTGCCTAAAAAAGCAGTCTTTCAACCACCATTTTAGTTGAACTGGACATTGACTATACCTGTCCTGGGCCACAGCATGAGCCCCAAACTGCATGACCCCCAATTTAAAAACGTGCCGGAAAAAGGGTCTTTCAACCACCATTTAGTTGAACTGGACATTGACTATACCTGTCCTGGGCCACAGCATGAGCCCCAAACCTGCATAACCCCCACGATTTAAAAAGTGCCGGAAAAAGGAGTCTTTCAACCACCATTTTAGTTTCATGGACATTGACTATACCTGTCCTGGGCCACAGCATGAGCCCCAAACCTGCATGAACCCCACATTTAAAAAGTGCCAGAAAAAGGAGTCTTTCAACCACCATTTTAGTTTCACTGGACATTGACTATACCTGTCCTGGGCCACAGCATGAGCCCCAAACCTGCATAACCCCAGATTAAAAAGTGCCGGAAAAAGGAGTCTTTCAAGCACCATTTTAGTTTCACTGGACATTGACTATACCTGTCCTGGGCCACAGCATGAGCCCCAAACCTGCATGACCCCCACATTTAAAAAGTGCCCTCATACGTACTGATTCACCAACATGGTTAGTTTCACTGGACATTGACTATACCTGTCCTGGGCCACAGCATGAGCCCCAAACCTCCATGACCTCCTCATTTAAAAAAGTGCCGGAAAAAGAGTCGTTCAACCACCAGTTAAGTTTCACAGGACATTGACATACCCTGTCTCGGGCCACAGCATGAGCCCCAAACCTGCATGACCCCAGATTAAAAAGTGCCGGAAAAAGGAGTTCTTTGAACCACAATTTTAGTTTCAAGGACATTGAATATACCTGTCCTGGGCCACAGCATGAGCCCCAAACCTGCATGACACCAGAATAAAAAGTGCCTGAAAAAGAAGTCTTTCAACCACCATTTTAGTTTCAGTGGACATTGAATATACCTGTCCTGGGCCACAGCATGAGCCCCAAACCTGCATGACCCCCAGATTTAAAAAGTGCCGCAAAAAGGAGTCTTTGAACCACCATTTTAGTTGAACTGGACATTGACTATATCTGTCCTGGGCCACAGCATGAGCCCCAAACCTGTTTGATCCACAGATCACAAAGTGGCACTATGCTATTTTGTACAGTGACTGTCATTTAGAATATTTTTTGGCAACTGACATTAGTTTGCAGAATTTATTTAGGGAAGTTTTATTTATAGTTTTACATTATTATCATTTTGCTTTTTTTTCAAGTGTGATAACATACAACATACACCCCTCCCTGCAGTTTTTAAAGGTATTTTTTACACGTGAAAGATGTGTTAATTCGTCCGCACACCCCATAAGTAATACAAATGTCTAATCATCCCCCAAAACACTTCTTAGTTAAAAGAAGAACATTTGCCCTCCGGGCTTCTGAGACTGATTCCAGCCAATCAATTCAATGGTTTTCATTTTTCCTCCAAATCCTTCTTCATTGGTTAGGGACAGACCCCTGGAGATCAAATGATGCAACCTCAAGTGACTCCAGCCCCAAAAAATTTTAACCTCAAATTGTGCAATTTGTGTCCAGCCCTTGACCCTTTTTGACACTACTTAACCTCACAAAATCACCTTTTAAAAAATCTAAATTTTTTATAGAAATTTGAATATCTCCTGATTGCCCTAACGGTGAGAGACCAGTGCTGCCGTCATGCATCTGTTAAACACGGGGGTTTCCAGCTGCCAGACTTACAGTGGGTGCGGTGAGAGACCAGGCTAGCGTCTGTCATCTATTAACACGCAGGTTCAGCAGCCAGGGCCGGAGTTACATTTGGGTGCGGTGAGAGCCCAGGTGGCGTCCGTCATCTATTAACAGGGTAAAAATGCCCTTAAGACGCAGCAACGAAAACAGTCGTGCTAAAGGGCAGAGTGCGGAAGCGGAAGTGTGAGGTAAGACCTCCAGCCTTCCTCAGTAAAACATCAAGACTGGGTAGCGTTGCCCCTTGTATAAATTTGCTGACCAATTGAGCTTCACTTGGAAATACTGGTGGTTAACCGCTCTTTTTTCCACCCAGGTGACCTTTTTTTGGCATTCTTTTTCTCATTTTTACTCAACGTGCGGGAGGAAATTGTCTCTGTACTTGTTCTCTGTCTGTGCTCCATACTTTTTGTCCTCTGAATAACCTACATCTGGTCAAGTTTTCCTGTACCTCCCTTGTACAATTCAGAGGAATTTTTTTCACCAGCTATTTTGTACATGCAAGTTTTTTAGTAGTTTAATTTCTAGAAAACACATTTTAAAATAGGATGGAATCCCACCATGTCTTTGTTTCTCTTTTTTTTAATTGTATTTAAATAGGTTGTCTCAATACAGGGATTGCTAGCTATGTTAAAGATCTTGCAAAAACAAGTCATTTTGAAATTTATGTGTCCATTAACAGTGTCCTACCTATTCCTGTTTCTGACAGCACATCACCTTTGAGCCACTCTTGACAATTGTGAAGAACAAATTTCTGTTAGAAACCACATTTTTTACAATAGGACCTGTAGTCTAGCTGCATTTCACAGCAAAATGCCCCCAAAAATTCAAAAAATGACCCATGAGCCACTTTTGACAATTGTGAAGAACAAATGTCTATTAGAAACAACATTTTTTAGAATAGGACCTGTAGTATTGCTGTATTTCAAAGCAGCATGACCCAAAAATTATAAAAATGACTTCTCAGCCACTGTTACAAATTGTGAGGGAAAAATGCCACTTAGAAGCAACCATTTTTGGTCCAAAGGACCACGATTACTGCTGTATCTCACAGCAACATGACCCCAAAAATTATAAATATGACTTCTCAGCCACTGTTAAAAATTGTGAGGCAACATGACCCCAAAACCATTGAAAAAAAATTCTAAAGATGAAGTGAGTCAATGGAATTTATGGTTTTGTCATGAAACCTTGGTGTCTTTTACAGTTTTCCTCACGGGCAAAACCAGCAAAATGAACTGTTGGGAACTGGAATAAAAATTGCAGTAAGAAATGATCATTTTTAAAAAAAAAATTTTTCAAGAGGACCATTTCTGTTTGAAGAGGAATGTGAAGTAGACCGGCAAAATAATTGTTGACTCGGGAATTGGGGCCACAACATCATCAGAGATCCATGCCTGATTCATCTTGATGAAAGTCAAACGATCCACATTATCTGTGGAAAGCCGGATGCGTTTGTCTGTAAAATCCTCCAGCTTTGCTGAAGGTCGCTCAGATATGACGCTGGCTGCTGGCAAGACAACACCTTTATGGCGTGGCGAGCGAGCTGGGGCCATTCGTCTATGTTGGATACCCAGAAGTCTATTGGGTCCAGAACACATACAAAAACATCGGTGTTGAGACGCAGATAGTCGTGCACCATGATCTTAAGCTGATCTCTGTGTGTTGGATGTGTGTCCTGCATTGCATGCGTTAGTGAGGTGGTAAATAAAGATTGCCAGAGGTCACCCATTAGGCTTCTGCCACCTTGCTTGCTGCTGCTGCTGCCGCTCGGCTACTTGGCACTCTACTGCTGTCACGTCGCTGATGTTGTTCCACCGTGACATTTGAACGTGAATCAAACGCAACAGATGTCTCCAGTTGATCAATCAGCAAGGTCTCCATTTCCTGCATTTTACTCACTATTTGGGTGGGTGGAAGGAAAGTGCTGAGTTTTGTTTTGTACCGGGGATCCAGGAGGGTGGCCACCCAGTAACTGTTGTTCATTTTGAAAGGCCTTAATGCGAGGATCATGTTGGAGAAAAAGGCATCCAAGCACTCATGTGAGAGATGGAGCCTTGATTTCCCCAAGCCTCTGGTGTCGAGGGGGACTAGCAAACTGATCTTCCTCATCATCCTCCTCCGCCTCAAATTCACCGCCCAACCTCTTTCCAAGGCAGGGACTCGGTAACGTCAGTGTCTAGGAATGCCTCATCCTCCTCCTTCCCCTTTCCTCCGGCACTGCTTCAACACAGGCCTGACTTGCCTGAGATGATGCACCCTGAGAGCTGATGTGCCGCCTTGCACTAGTCCTGGACCCAGAACCACTGCCCAAGAAGACCGATAAAATTAGAAAACTGTCGGGCCTTGTGGATTCGACGGAGAGAAAGGCTCCGTGTCCGCGTCTGTGTCCTCTCCTCCTCCCCCGGCTGGCGGGGGGGCCTGATGTTTTTAGAGTTCCAACGATCGTTCCAGAAACTAAGATCCACCACAATGGTCATGCTGATAAGGGCATCGTCTACAACTGAAACCCTTTTGGTGGCTTCTTCAAAACTGGCAAGGATGGTGCAGAGCTTTTCACCTGCCTCCACTTCGGTGGCTCACCACACCCGAGGTCCGCAAACGCTGCTTGTCAGGCCATGTGTCACTTCTACTGCGTAATGGCATTGCGTGCTCCCACAATCGCTGGAGCATGTGGAGGGTGGAATTCCAGCGTGTTGCCACGTCAACAATGAGACGGTTGACGGGGAGGCCAAGTTGACGCTACAAAGCAGCCAGGCGGGACGAAGCAGGTGCGAAAAGGCGGAAGTGCGAACTCAGACCTCGAAACCCTTTTTCAGCAGCAGTCCCGGGCCCGGGTTCGCTTTAGGGAAAATTTCGGAAAGACCAGGGGTTTATGACATGTCCACAAGGGGTGTGCCCAGCCTACCGATTTAAGGGGGGCCAGAGATTTCACCCTTTAACTGGGACACTTTCCTTGCCCGGACAAGGTTTTTGTCACCCAGCCAGCGCTCGGGCTTTCTTTCTCCCAAACCCGGGAAAAAAAAAAGGGTGTTGCTTTTAAAGGGCCCCTGGTTTTTGTGCAGGTCGTCAAACCCGGGGGGAAGGAAAGGGGGAGGATGGGTCTTTTGGGGGGTTTCTGGTAGTTCTTTGGGGGGACGGTGGAGGGGTGAAAATGGAAGCCCGATCCCTATCATGACTCCCGAGAGACATGGGCAGCTGAGGAACGTTGGGGGGTGGGCGGAGGGAGGGAGGAAAAGAAAAAAGGGGGGGACATGGGTTGGGGGCCCGGGGGGGGTCTGGGCCTTTTTTGGCCCCAAATGTTGCCTCCTTTCAACCATCCCTTTGCTGCATTTGACTAGACCATGTTGGGGGTGGGGTTTAAAAAAAACCCAAAATTCTTGCCTCTACCTTTTGCGTTTACGGCAAAGGGGGCATATGAAATCGCTGGTTGAACAGAGGGTTGCTCAAGAAGGCCGGCTTTGAGGTCCTGGGTTAATCACATGCAGGGAAAAGCATGAGTTGAAAAGGAGGGAACACTTGGCCCAAAAAAAACCCGACCCAAAGCTGGGGGCCCCAAAAACTGTCCAAACCCTCTGTCCCCCGCCTCCCCCTTTCCCCCGCCCAAAACCCCCAAACTTCCCCAGGGTGCCCATGTCCCCTTTAAGGGCAGATAGGGATCAACCTCCCCTTCAGCCTCCCCCCGCCCCGAGTTTCCACAGCACCACCAAAGGACCCATCCTAACCCCCCCCTTTTCCCCCCCGCCCAGTTTTGTCGACCGGCACGCCGGTTTCCCGCGGCCCGTCTAGCCCGCCACCTTCCCGTCAAACCCCGGTTTGGGAGAAGGGGAAAAAAACACTTCAACCCCAAAACCCTTCCCCCCCAAAAAAACCAAAAGCCTGAATTCGGCATTGCCACTTTTTTTGGGGCCCTTTGGGAAAAGTTGCCTTTCCCTCTGGGTTCCACCACGTCATGGCCCTGCCTGCCCCAATTTCAAAATTTGCCCCACAGGGATTTCTTTGCCAAAAAAGCCGTCCCCCTGGCCCCCCCACGTGTCCCCCTTAAAATTTCAAAGGGGAGTTTTTGCAACTGTGTCCCCGGGAAAAATCCCAATGACCACCGAAAACAGGGGAAAGTAAACAATGAAAAACCGCTTTATCTCTTGACAGCCACTGGGGTTAGCTGGGGTGGATGATCCCGGGGGGGACGGGGCCCCTTTTGGTCGGGCAAGCTTTCAAAACTGGGGGTTGGGGCAGGGTCTTTTTCCCCCCGGTCTTGGGGCAAACACGTGCCCCGAAAAAACCGCCTTTTTTAAATTTAAAACTGTTTTTGGGGGACCGTTTTCCCCAAAAACAGTCAGGGGCGTGGATGGAATCCCAAAAGAGACCCCCAGCGCTGGCTGGGGGGGCAAGAACCCGTGCCGGGAAAGGGGGGTGTGCGATAACGGGGGGAAAACCCGCTGGCCGCCCCTTAAAATACCGGGGGCCCTTTGTACCCTGCTTTTTTTTTTGGGCCCCCTGGCTGCGTTTTCACGTTTAGTCGGCCTCCCAGTTTTAACCCCCTCTTGTTGAGTGGCAAAAAATGCCCGGAATTTTCCCCCCTCCACATGCCCAAACGAATTTTTGGGAAGAGCGCGCAATGGCCCCTTACGCCCCTCAAAATGACACATGGCCTGACAAACAGGGTTGCGGAACCCCCCGGGGTGTTGAGCCCCCGAGAGGTTTGGGGGCAGGTGAAAGGAGGCTCTGCCCATCCTTTCCAATTTTTTAAAACGGGCCCCCCAAAAAGGGCGTGCGGCCCATGCCCTTGTCACCCCAAAGAGCATTTGGGGGTGATCTTAGTTTTTGGAACGTTGTTGGCCCCTCGAAACATAGGTTCCTGCCAGCGGCCGGGGGGAGGGGATGGACACAGATGCGGACACGGAGACTTTCTCTCCCCTCGAAACCACAAAGGGTCGACAGTTTCACAATTTTATCGGTCCTTTATTTTGCATTGGTTCGGGGTCCAGGGCTTGTGCAAGGCGGCGCCTCAGCCTCAGGGGGCATCATCTGGGCAAAAAGGGTGTTTGAACAGTGCGGGAGGGAAAACGGAGGAGGGGAGGAAGAGGGGATTCCTAGAAAACCGATTTACTGGGCTCCCTTCCTTTGGAAAAAAGGTTTGGCCGCGGGAAATTTGGGGGCAAAGGGGGAAGAGAGGGAAGATGTTTTCCCCAAATGCCCCTCGACCCCAGAGGCTTGGGGAAAACAAAGGGTCCATTCTCACAATGGGCTTGGGTGGGTCCATTTCCTCCAACAAGATTTTCCCCATTTTTTAAAGGGCCCTCAAAATGGGAAAAAACAGTTACTGGGGGGCCCCCCTCCTGGATCCCCGGGGACAAAACAAAATCAGCACTTTCCTTTCCCCCACCCCAAAAAGAGAGTAAAATGCAGGAAATTGGAGACCTTTCTGATTGATCAACTTGGGGGAAAATCTGTTGCGTCTCTTTCTCCGTTTCTTCCAAAAAAGTCACGGTGGAAACACCCCAGCGCGTGACGCAGTAGAGTGGCCAAAATTTCCTTTGCGGGACAAACAGCAAACAAACGAGGGGGCAGAAGCCTAATGGGGGCCTCTGGGAAACTTTATTTACCACCCTCACCAACGCACAATTTCAAGAGGCCCCAAATACAAACCCAGAGACCAGCTTAAATCATGGTGCAGACTAAACCCGGTCTCAAAACCGATGTTTTTTTTATGTTTCCCGGGCCCAAATTTGACTTCTGGGTATCCAAAAAGGGCGAAAGGGCCCCCTGGCTCGCCACGTCATAGAGGTGGGTTTTCCTCCCCCAGCCCCGTCATATCTGAGGGGACCTTCAGCACAGCGGAGGAAATCATTACGACAAACGCACCGGGTTTCCACAGATAATTTTGGGTCGTTTTACTTTCCCCTCAAAATGAATTTTGGCAGGATCTTAAAAAAATTTGTTGGGCCCCGTTGCCCCAGGTTAAAAGATTAAATTCTGGTCAAATTCAAATTCTCTCGAAACCCGAAAGGTCCTTTGAAAAAATTATTTTTAAAATGATCATTTTTTTCCTGCAATTTTTAAATTTTCAATTTCCCCCAATTTCATTTGTGGGTTTTTTTGTGAGGGAGACGTTTAA